>VCCN01007298.1:4476184-4486981 GCA_006491835.1 Architeuthis dux
TCTCTGGCAGATACAATCTGAGCCGGATGAGTAAGATTATCAGCCCATGGCTTTATTACTTTAATCAGTGGTGTCATTATAGAAATTAGGAACAGGCAAGGCACGTTTTATGAAGATTCAGGTTTGATTTCCATTCGGTAATTTGTACACTACTGTGACAAATCAAAGTTCTTAATTTTATGACTAATTGATACTTATTTCAATTATAATAAAGAATGTTGATTTTGCAACTCTCTGTTGCTTCAGTGTCTTTATATTTAGTCTCAACTTAGCCGCTAACATGTAATTGTTTTACTTACAGTGAGCAAATCCACTCAAACTTTGATGTAGAAATTTGGTTAGGACTTTGAAATTCGTTTTAATATTCAAGGAGTTTTGGGAATTGGAGATTTGTTCCATTTTGTTTTTGTCGGGATTTTGAGATGAATTAATCTTCTTATGATTTAAAACCGTCCTCATTTTTCAAGAGAGTTTAAGATTAATTGTTAATATACAGTATTTTTATTTTATTTTAATTTTTAGCAATTGTTATATTTGTTATTGTTGTGTATTTTTTTCCCCGGCAACACGGATAAAGAAGTACACAAAGTTGAAGTTTATGTACGAGTTGCTTGCCAAAGTTCGGAGAATTTGACCATGGCAAAAAAATATTTACCCTAATACCTAATTTCTCTTTTCTCCTTTGGAGTACTACTTTGAAGAATACCGTGGGAACTAGGTGTTATGACACTGTTTACTAGGGGTAGCGGCAAAAGTCTGTACTACATTCTGTTGGTCCTCCATGTTCCCATAAAACAGCTCTTACCCGACAACACATGGATTCCCTAAATGTTTCCTCTGTGATCTGGTGCTAGGATGTTAACAGCAGATCCTTTAAATGCTGCAAGTTACGTGGTGGGTGTTCCGAAGAGTGAACTTGTTGGTCTATCACATCCCATAAGTGCTCAATGGTATTGTGACTAGGGAAACACTGTGAAGTCTTCTGTATGTTCCTGAAACCATTGCCGTAAGTATAGCATGGCACATTTTCCTGTTGAAAATACCACTGCCATTGTAGGAAACTGTTTCCATGAAGAGGTATGCCTAGTCTTCAATGATGTTGAGATAGATGATACACACACAATATATTCCACATGAATAATACGACCCAGTGTCTCCCAGTTGAACGTTGCCTGAATCACTGGCTTGTTTTTCATACGTACCCTGCCATCCACCTTATTCAGTGGAAAGTGAGACTCGTCGGACCAGGAAGCCTTTTCCATTGATAGAAATTTCAGTTCCGCCACTCGCATGCCCATTGAAGACGCTTTGGGCTATAGGCATTGGTTAGCATAGGTACTCTGACTGGTCTGCCACCACTGCGGATAGGTAAGCACCACTACTGAACGAGAGCCCCCTTCAAGCTGTGCCGTTTCAGAAATGTTCTGGCCTGGCTTTCTGTCTATAACAAATTAGCCTTTATCAAAGTCACTCAAATATTCTTGCCTAAAACTGCAGCATTTAACACATCAAAATGAACCAATCATATTCGGCTTTCCTGCTTATATACCTCTGACCTTGACATGCGCAGTTGCTACGAGACAGTAGTTGTCATTCTTGCCACATGTCGCTGCCCATAATGCTTTAGTTCATCAGTATACTTTTAGTAGGTGGGTGTATATGTGTGTGTATCTTTGTTCTATCGAGACTATAAGGGTCATATACTGAAGTCATTTAGTAAAAGAAACATTGAAAAATATTCATTAGTCTTCCCGAGAAAGGCAATATATACATACAGAATCACTCCATGGTCGCATACATATATATTCACTTGTGTGTCTAACTAAATAACATACCATACATACAACCTGTAAGTATTTTGGTGTTTTATATCTGAGCGCTGGCTGTTGGTCAGTTGATAGCCAGACATCTTTTAATCTTTGGCCGGTAACTGAAATTAAGTTCTAAAATTAAAAATATTCTTTTCTAAAAATATCTCCCAAGCTTGGACGCGCAAACACATACACACAAACTACATTTATATATACATGCATAGATATCCATACGTGCATATTTACTAAATTATAAATACTTTATACTAAATATACGCATATATGAAAGTATATAAATGCGTACATTTGTATATGTGCTGGTGAGTGTGTGCCTGTGTGTGCCTGTGTGTGCCTGTGTGCGCGCTTCTGTGTTTGTTCACAAATGATTGTATATCTATATGTAAAGTTGTTTGATTGAGTCGGATTTTACGCGATTGCTATCCTTCCTGAATTGAGACAAATTAACTGTAGAGTGAAAAAAACAGACTTTTGGAGCCACTTCCCAAAATTGACCGTCCGAGTAAGAAGATAAAGCCAAGGTGAATTGTTGTAGGAACCATTTTGCTGCCTTAGAAAAAATACTGGAAAATAGACTTGTAATTGGAGTTTTAATTTGTTTTTCTTCTCATGTCTGCTTATTTTACTCAGACTTCATAATAATATATCAGTCTGATTTTTTTTCTCCTGGCGCTTCTGAAATGTTTATCTCGGCTGCCTTTTCATTAATGAATATCTTAGAGAACATACGTCTACGAATGCAATTCATTCCTATACAGCTAAGGTTGAAAAACGTAGTATCAACCATTGAGTAATTGCAGTGGCGTCGCTAGGCCCGACTTGCCCCCCATCCTGCAAATTGTTGAATTTGCGCCCCTCACAAAAGTAAAAGGTTTAAACGGTAGGTCCGATTGCGCAATCAGAGCTCCAGTTCCCCTCCTCCTCCCCGCCTGCAGTTGCGGGGTCTGTCTGCTCCCACGCGCCGCCTCTGGTAATTGTGAACCTGTCCGAATTTTGTTAGACGGGGTGTTACAATAATTGTGTGTGACTATTTTCCGCGTCTTTGTTGTTTATTTTTCACAACGTTTCGACCGTGTACCCTCCAGCCTTGCTCGGGTGCCTGTTGTGTTCTGGAATGTTGAATCTAGTTCGCGGAAGCTCGCGCATCCTTTCACATATAGACTCGTCCGGTATTTTCGTCTCTGTGTTCTGGGGGTTTTCTCCTCCCGAACTCAACGCTGGCATTGTGAGCTCCCACTGAGTTTTGCATATGCTCGCTTCTCGCGGGCCATGCCAATTTTATAGCCTGCTCCTTCGTGATTAATGATGCCAACAAGCTATTCAGGTTATCAGTTATCAGGGCATGGTATTTGGACAGATTCCTTCAGCCCTCTTATTCGTCAATGATTCCCCCAGTCTATGATTTTGATCTCATTCCATAAAGGTTAATGTCCCTGCATGCATGGTTAGGCTCACCAGATTTAAAGTGTCTCCACGTGTTAGAGCTTTTTGGTGTTCTTCAAGTCTTATTAGTTGGGGGCAACTGGTTTCACCCTTGTACTTTCCGCTACAATTGCATGAAATATTATACACACAGTTCTTGGTCATGTTTTCTCTGCGTGGCGGTTAATTTTGGTGAGGTATATGCGTAGCGTGGGGCCGCTTTTGAATACTGTTCTGATATTGTACAGCCCACAGGTATACTGTATGCATGTGTGCGTACGCGTTTTGTTTGTATAGAGCAGCATGATGCAGAGTCTTGGTTGGCCTCACTAGCACTACTCGTTACTTTGTTATGTTATGATATCCTACCACGAAAAGGTTATCCCGGGGTCAGACACCTGAGCGGGAATGTAAGTGACCCCGGTCACCTTAGGAAATAGGTGTATTGCGTGGTTGTCAAACAAACAGGATATGGGGACCGGAAATGACACTTGCGTAGGCGTTCGAGAAACCTATAAAGTAGACCCGAACACGAACAGAAATCTCGGCACTAAAAGAAGAGACAGACATCAGCGGAGCCGGAAGGCCCGAGACCGCTGTCCCAAGCAGCCAGGAGGCAGCCCGCCTAGGGCTGGGGAAACCATAAGACCAAGTTCCCTTGTTGGGACGATCTCTCGGCATCCATCATCTCTCCCCCACTCTTCCTTCTCTGGCCGACGAAGTGTATGTATGTAATAAAAATATGTCCAGATATTTTTACAAGCAAGTCTTCGAGTTTCCTTTCTATTCAAGTCCAGGACATTCTCCCCGCTATACAACAGTTACACTTAGTTACAAATAAAGAATATCTCTGATTTCAAGTGAAGGTCCCTCCAAGCGAGTGGGTATGAATGAATGAATGAATGAATACATGATGATGGCTGTCGACTCGTGAAACGAGTATGGCCACTGCTGACCGCAAAGTACTCAGAGTTTTTTTTGTTGTTTTTTTTTGTTGTTTTTTTTGGTGGGGGGGGGGTTACTATATATACACACCTATGTACACATATATACATTGTTGCTATCAACAACCTTAAGTTGTGATTATCACCATATATAGAGGGCTGTAACATCCAGCGGTCATGAGACCTGCAAGCCTGCAAGTGATTTGCAGATCTTTTTGCACACATCACAAACAAATAGCTGTTGGTTTGTTCTTGGTCTGCCCTGCACGTTTGTATCTTGCCGTTTATGTTTATGCATGTGTCCGGTGAGTCCAGTACCGCTTGAGCCGGTTCGCCCACAGATCTCACATTTGAGCTCACAAAATTGCTGATTTCAAGTCAAGGCCCAAGACAGAATCAATGAATGCATACATACATACATACATACATACATACATACATACATACATACATTTATCCGTTTAAATGGATTTTTTAGAGATTTTGGAATATTTTGTTTTTGCCATCACTACGAATTTTCTTTTGGTTAAATTAAATATGCTTGGAAAAATCAGGACTATTGAAAGTGTTGATTGCTGGGAAACACGTTTGGATCTCATTATATCTAAAAACGAGAGCTTCTTTATTTATTAGGCCGTGAAATTTATCTGTTTCTTTTGTTAGAAACCATCAACCAAACTGTCACCAAAACTGTCAACATAGGTTTCTTCAGTTTTCAAGTCGGTCCGGCGGGCTGGCTATGTATATCGGTATTATCACGTGTACAGGTCACATTTAATCCTTATTATATCTGGAAAAAAAAAGATTTTGGTGTTTTTTTTAAATACCGCCCACCTCCCTCCCAAAATTATTATTTATTGGGGGTTAAATTTACAATGTAAGTATATGCTAAATTGATCCCTTAGTTTGTGTACATTAGCATTCACGCTTGTTTTTTGAAAATTCAGACTTTTTTAGTGATCACTGCCCAACAAAAGGCGAGAGAAGTAACTTATTCATTGATCACCCCGTTTTACAATTTTTTAATTGTTCACCCCCAACACTACATGCTGCCAAAAGACATTGGTCGCGTGAGTGACTAACCAGACCTGTATTTGTTTTGTTTTTGTTTTTGTTTTTGTTTTTTATTTAATTTTTTTGTTTTTTGTTGTTGTGTTTTCTGTCCATTTTTCTTTCATGTTTTCTATTTGCTGTTTCGTTTACTTTTGAATGACTTTACAAACAAAATGCATCGCAAAACTATATTTCGCAAATCCTTCTCTACAGACATTCGTTATGAAGGCCGAACTGAAACCCAATGCAAACAATTTAAAATCGACCAGATCGCAAAAGAAATTGAAGGATAATTCAATGTCGCCCAGTTAGAAATGTTTTTTATTTGAAATATTTCATAACTTTATTTGAGCTTGTCGTTATCGTAGATAATATTATAAATATCAAATAACAGAGCAGACCATACTTTTACGAAAAACGCCTATATACATTTGTGGAAGCTTAAAAACTGTCTTTCTGTTTGTACTTTCAGCTGTCCTACACAGGCAGTTACCTCTAATTCTCTCTTCTCTTTCAGAACCTGTGGCAAAAAAAGGTTGAGCTTTCACAAAAGCTTACGTTGTACTCCTGCCAAGAAAACGTAATTTTCGCTGCCCTTACTTCTAGCCTTCGTTTATTCAGTAACGAAAGCATTGATAATTTCTTGAACTATCATAAATATTAGGCTGTTTGGAAAGTAATGTCGCATTTTTTGGCGAGAGAACAAATATCAGTCTGAATGTTGTTTGTATTAATCATTGAATGTTATTTATTCAGACTATTTTCCTCGTCTGTGTTGTTTATTTTTTCACAACGTTTCGGTCGTGTACCCTCCAGCCGACCTGGAATGTCGAATATAGTTTCGGGGATGTGTATCTTTTTACATACACATAGTTTAGATGTTGACATGGGATTTGGTAATGTCCAACAATATGTACGTAAAATAGGAGGTAACTCGTGTTTTTTAAAATGAACGAAATCATACTGTAAGGGCTTTGAAGAACAAATATAACGAACGTTAAATTTATTTATCAAGAACACAATGATCGTTATTAGCAAGGACAAAAAACCCATTTTATTGTATTCTCTATTGAAAAACATTTGGGATTCTGGACGAACAATATGTACGTAAAATGAGAGGTAACTCGTGTTTTTAAAATGAACGAAAACATACTCTAAGGCCGTTGAAGAACATTAATTGTTAAATTGTTTTTATTTATGAGCAGTTTTTACCATCGAGTGGGCGAGTGTGTGAAACATTAAATGTTTGTATGGAAATACAGTTTTTATTTATTTATTTTATGTGTCCTCCGTTTTTAATGTCGAGCGGTATTCTTGGACATTAACTCCGTTTTTAACCTCGCCATCTCGATGGTAAAAACTGCGCACAAATAAAAACAATTTAATAATTAAAGTTCTTCAAAGCCATTAGAGTATGTTTTCGTTCATTTTAAAAACACGAGTTACCTCTCATGTTACGTACATATTGTTCGTCCAGAATCCCAGATGTTTTTCAATAGAGAATAAAATAATTAGTTTCGGAATGTGTTTTTTGTCCTTGCTAATAACGATCATTGTGTTCTTGATAAATAAATTTAACGTTCGTTATATTTGAACGGACTTCTATTCCGTCTCAAAGATGTGACATTACTTTCCGAACAACCTGATAAATAGTCTTTTTCGATAATGTAAAAAAACTTTCCACGCTAATTTAGTGTATTTTCCCGTGCATCCACTCATATAATACAGTTCAATTAATTTCGGATCGTCCTCCATAGAAACTGCCATGCCTGTGCAGAACGGTCAGTAGGGCTGCATGGTCACGTGACTTCAAATCTGTGCACGTTTTTGACGAAGTTGAACGGTCCAAGTCCTCGTTGTACCCAGTCCCGACGGGGGGTGCTCCAGAAATGAGATCGTAATTGTGGAGAGGGAGGCTCGGCTGAGAGAGTCCGAAGCCGGCCAGGTTGTACAGGCCAACAGACGTGTGCATAGAACTCAGCATGTTGTTGTAGATGCTGCTTCCCCTCTGCAATAAACAGAAAATAAACTTTAATAAATGCAAAGTAATTGTTTAAGTGAACTAGAAGTGACCAACCTTTTGGTTGGGCTGCATTAAAATAAACACAATTAAGTGGGTAAAAATTAGCATAAAACTAAAAACCTCTTATTCGACGCAAGATAACAGAGTAATTATGTATGGGGTAACTGGGCCTTTCCTTCAAGATATAGATATTATTTTATATTATAACTAGCTGTTTATGTAACCCGTGATGTCATGGGTAGAATTTATTGAATAAATACGTCAAAACTTTTATTCAATCTAATGAGTACATATATATTGCAAATTCCGGCGGTAAGGATAATTGAAACAACAATGAAGCTTGTATTTTAGTGCCGACTACATTTGAAACTGGTATACATAAGCGAGGTTTTAGCTTTTCGTATCGCTACCTAATGACTTCCCGCTATTCCACCACTGCCCTGGTTAGCTTTAGTCATTTTCTGCATTTACAAATTAAATATGTCTGGTGGTAGGCGAAACAATTTTATGATTAAGCTCGAATTTTTACAACGTTTTTACCGAAAAATTGTTTTAGCATGCTCCTGTACTCAGTCTATATGTTGTGATTTAAAATCGGGAAAACAAGGATTGTTAGTGGTCAGGAATTGAGGTAAGCATCATTGACGGAATAAATGTATAGGTTGTGAAAAAAAATAATTTCATTGCGTACCAGCGGTCGGACAAAAAGGAGAGTCAACATCATTAGGCCTTCAGAC
Organism: Architeuthis dux; assembly: GCA_006491835.1. NCBI lineage: Eukaryota > Metazoa > Mollusca > Cephalopoda > Oegopsida > Architeuthidae > Architeuthis > Architeuthis dux. The sequence continues at coordinate 4,484,193 of VCCN01007298.1, forward strand.
GAGTGTCCAGAAAAAACTGGGCTGGGTATTTTGAACTTTCTTATAGATCGTAGAAGTCCCGGAAGTAACCGGAAGTCCAGAAACCAGTCATTGCGCATGAATGGAGGGTAATTCAAAATTATCTGTATACCCCTCACCGGGAGACAGAGATGATTTGTCGAAGTTTGTCGAAGGCACCGAAGTCGAACTCACGAGAATTTAGACCATTAGCGTTCATTACGCACCCCACCCCACCTCGAGACAGGAGTTATCGTTACCATACTCCTGTCACCAAGTTCCTGTCACTGACGAAAGACCAAAAAGACCTAAAGTCGCGAGAATAGGGTTTTTTTCGCAAACAACCGTTATACACGTCAACGTCAATAGATAAGGGAAGGTAGTTGTTGCTTCTTCCTTTCGTCTGACCGCCTCCAAAAGTTAAATTGTGTGCTTTGGATTTTGGATCTTTCTCCCTTCAGAAATAGTTACTCGGTAACAAAAATATTTTCGATAATGTATAATTATAACGATTTTAAAACGATGCATTGGCTCCAAGTATTTTCTTCTTAGTTATGGGAATTCACAATGTTACTGCAGTTATCCATGGCATCAGAACCTCTTTATATTTCTTTCTGAGATATATGGCACAAGTACGTTTTGTCTCATCAGACATCGCTAGTTGTCGTGAGTTCGATACTCACGGGTGCCCCACTATTGTGACCTTGTACCAGAATAATCTGAGCTTAGTTAATAACCATGTGACAGACTGTACAGAGTTACATGGTACCAGCATCATCAGGAAGAAATCTCTGACCTGACCTATTGAGAAAAGTGGTTCATGCCTCTCCGAAAAACAGCGAAGCGAACACAAGGTGGCAGTACAGTTTAAAGAAATCAAATCCTATGACCTAGTAGATCATCGGGCTACCATGCTGAGTTCTTATTCTCTAACCACCGGGCTATTCCCTAACAAATACTGACATTAATACATAATTCAACAAACATATCGAAACATTCAATTCAATACATTTGATAAAACTCAATATATATCCTGTCAAATTAGACGAGAATAAATTTCGAATCTTTTACCAAACTATAAAACAAATATTCAATAAAACAATCATTCAGTTTTTCATCAGTTAATGTCATAACCATTGAGCTACACATGAAATATTGAAATTCATTCGAACCATTAATCTTAAATCATTAAGCTGGGTACTGTTATCACAGAGCACTATTAAAATACGCGTATGATTACAGGGAAATCCCCGCTATACGCTACTTCAATCAACGCGAAATCCAATTACAGTAAACCCTTGCTATAACGAACCTCAGTACAACGAATTTCGGCTTTAACGAACACGTGGATCCTTCCGAACTGACTCTGAATTTACTGAACAAAGTTCAATAAATGCGGCGAACACGTGGACCATAACGAACATTTTTTTATTATTTACCGAACAAATTTAAATAAATGCGGTGAACACGTGGATCATAACGAACTTTCTGCTTATTTACCAAACGATGTTCGTTAAATGCCGCGGACTACCGAAATTACTACTTATTTACCGAACATGGGGCAACCATCGGGTATAACGAACTTTTGGCTTTAACGACAACACCCTCATAATTAAGACCGTTATAGCGAGGGTTTACTGTACTTCGATTTGAAAAACTGCGATCATTTCCTGTTTTACTCGTGTAATTACTCAGGTACCGCGATCTGAAAAGACTGAGATTCATTGTAATTATTTCCATTGATTCTATTAGACGCTTTACGGAAATTCGTCTTAAGCGAGTAAAAATTGAAACTACTAAAGCGCGTAAAGCGATGTGTGCCTGTGGTAGAAAGACGGATGCTTTTTAAAAAAATATTTACTAAGCTTTTATTAGTACAACACAAAGTTAAATTGAGAATATTTACTAAGCTTATTACGACACAAGGCCACAATATTGGACACACAGTGTATATCTAACTCACTATAGTAGTGATAGTCTGAGAGATGGGTTTGCTAACCATTGTCCTATAGTAAGCACCCATTAGCTTAGTCTTACACAAGGCCACAGTAGTGTGGCACTCAGGGATGATCGGTCTACACTAGCAAATTGGTCTGTGAGACGAGCTTTCTAACCATCAATCTATGTTAGGCGTATACATTTAGTACGGCACCAGGCCACAAATGTGGGTCACGCAGTAAGGATCGAACTTGCTGCAGTAGTAATGGCCTGCGAGACTAGTTTGCTAACCATTGTTCCACGGCAAGGCGAAAAAGATGGATGTTATTTTTTTCAAGATTTTCTAAGCGTTCTATGCAATACTCAAACGTTTGCCCACTTATTTAACATGATAAAATCGTTGTTCTGTGAAATTAACTATTTGCAATTCAAATGCATTTGCGTATAACAAAGATACATTCATTCGATAAAGTATCGCGACACTGAGGAATCATAATGGATAAAAATGGAACTCCCTTCATAAAAAACTGTTGTCCTCACAAAACCGATAACATCGAGGGATGAAGATAAATTATTGTTAAGGTAATTGGCAAGCGGAGAAACCGATAATATATAAATATCAATTAAATCTAAAGACAATGTTAACTTGAATACAGTTCTCGTTGGTGAGCCATAACAATATAGGATGGAAGGTCTAATGGTTTCTCCTAGGAAGATTTCAAATGTATAATACACTAGGGAAATTCCCATTGCATAGGTGCATTTTTAGAAAGGGATCGGAGTTTATGGTGTGTGGGACAGCCTGACATAATAATCATGTAAAAATAAATTTCGAAAGTACGAAACTACAGCTT
>VCCN01007298.1:4620414-4630653 GCA_006491835.1 Architeuthis dux
TATTACGCGTGCTATTCCATCAGAATAATTGCTACTTCATTAGCGAGTAAGAAAATAAACCAGCAAATACATCAACCGAAGAGAGCAAAAAACTATAAACTGCGATCTTTACAAATGCTAGTTGCTTGTCAGTGAATGAAAGATTATTTAATTTGCGCAGATAATTTGATTTTCTTTTTTTTTTCAAATATAACTTTGTGTCTATGCTGGACATTACAAATGAAAGCTAATTTCTTTTTCGTAGAAATCGCACTTGGTTTTAAAAAAATGAATGAGTACCAAGTGAAACATTTGCACTTTAGTTTTTGTGACGGAAACACCGTCTCAATGTCTGACAGTAGATGTCTTATAAGACTCATAAAATCATTTTGGACCAAGGAAACAACAACAATTGTCAAACAGAAGGAATATTTGTCTATAATGTTTCGTACCAAAAACAAGTTAAATGCTTTACAGTTGTTATGCGTTCCTGTGGAAATGACTGGAATTGTGTTTTGCAATAATTTCCAACAATGCCAAAAAGCTGAAGAACCGCGATCTCTGCTTTCTTCGTTGAGAAAGAAAGAAAGGAAGAAAGAAAGGAAGAAAGAAAGATAAACAGGTGAAATACGCAGAGAGCAAAACAAAAAAGAAGAAAAGTTGACATTAAGAAAGAATGAGTGAAAGAAAAAACAAAGAAAGTCGCCAAGCAAGGAATAAAATAAATATTTAAAAAACTGACATACATGATACAATAAAGAAACAAAATGAAAAAGGATGCAAAAGACAAACATTTCAATACAGCAAGATTCTATTCTTCGCTGCTATTAAGCAGTTTGCATTGAAAGCATCAACCTTCATCCTTGACCATCTTGTTCTAAAATGCCGTTGATCTGAAGGAGCCTAAACTATCACAAAACCGGGCACGGCTTAGTACTACACCGTTCTAGACAACGATAATCCTTTAAATTAACACCTTGAGTGGAGCTTGACCACATGAAGAAGTAGCATCAAGGATGGTGGTAACATTTGCATATAGATAGCAGAAAATCGTCACAATTACCTTCAATGAAAATCAAACTACTTCTGTCCTTTACTCTAGACGTCTTTGAATTAGAAATAAGCGGATAGATCACAATTGCCAACTGTATTGTTTTGGGGAGATCGTTGCCCCAGAGAATCGGAAGACCAGAGTTGAATTGCAAGTCACAATAAAGGACAATAGTGGAATGCAATGATCGATGCGTCTAGATTCATTTGTTTACTGATTGACCCTTCAAGTCACGTGTGTGTTTGTTGGCTTCTATCCTAATTTAAAATCGATTAGCACCAGGAGAATGCGAGCCATATTCCAAATGCTACTGATATAGACATATATTCTGATAAATGGACGCATAAATCGCATTTGCATATGTTCAATGGTGTATTAGAGAATATGTTAACGCATGTACATGGAAACGTCGGTGAGCCTGCTTGCTGGTTGAGGTAGTTATGTATTTCCAACCGGCATCAGTGTGTTACGTTCTGGTACTTCTTGTTGATTTGTGTTGAATGGTGTGTCGAAAGTCTAGAGTTACTTCGGAATCTCTGGTCGAGGAAACGTCGGTACGAGAGATGCGTTGTTTTAGTCGAAGACCCCCAGTGAGTAACCTCTGGGGCTATATCGGACGTTTGTGGACAAAAACGTTGTGAACCATGGCTGAAATGTTTCTTTACTCATAATGGAATAAAAAATGCGAGCACGACGTATATAATAACGCCACTCTCGTTTCATTCTGTGTGGCAAACAAGAATCCCTTATTTTAAAATACTAATATTTGCTGAGGCCAAAAACGCGTCGTAGTAGGGAATGAAGGTTGAGCAATAATTTCGGGCGTTTCGTGTGTGTGTGTGTGTATGTGTGTGTGTGTGTGTGTGGCTACTACAACGTCTCTTTCAGTCCATGGATTCAAGTTCACTCCGAGTGGTCAGTTTTTCGGGTTCCCTTTTTTGGGCTCTCTGTTGTCCACATATATACGATATCTTGTCCGTCAGTTTTAATTGGCCACTCGCTTTTTATGGCATCTCGCTGGCTATATGCATTGCCTGAGGTCACGTAATGACAGTTCCAAGCTTTATCATGAAATATTCCATACGCACACATTGCCTGTCCTCACGAAGGGACAGTTTCAACGCTTTATCTTATAACCACCGTCAAAGGCCGATCTTCACCCAAAGAAGGTGTTTGTACATCTGGGTACATTCTTGTTGACCTATGACATACGAAGTGAGACCCGAAAGTCCGAGGAATTTGACCCTGAAATTAACCATGTTCAAATTTCCTGAACTTTTGGGTTGTATTTCGTACACGAACTTTTAAGATAATTTATGTCGATGATAATTTTGTTCGGTTTAAGTTTGATCGCTTACCAAATTATGTTATGATATCTTCACAAAGAGCAGATTTCCATTTTTTTTAACAGAAAAAGTGCAATTTGATGCAATCAATTGAAAAATATTCCTCCTAGAGAATTTTTCCGCTGAACTTAAAGTATCTAAGCGACGGTATTTAGAGCTCTAGTCGTTTCAATTTACTTAGATAAATTGTCTAACTACTTTTGCCTGCATTGATGAATCCTCATGTTTAAATGAATCTCTGAGGTGCACTAGGAAACGTGCTGTCCCTAAACAGTAGAGGTGGAATTACTGGATATCGTGAGAATCCTATCAGACAAAATCCCACAATGAACAATTGCAGCGTACTTGAATCTTATTGACACGAACATAATTACTCATATACTATTGGGAGAATATTCATGTCTGCGAGATGAGCTTGCTAACCATCTCGCCACAGTAGTTTATCTATTAGGATTGTGGAGGTTTATTTGCTAGGATTCTTACGATATCGAGTATTGCGTTGACCCAAAATATCATTATGTGTTAAATGGCATTAGGAGTATTCAGTTTTAACTAAAAATCATTCGAAAAGTTCGCTTTTGATTGTAGTGTAACTGTTGTCATATCAATGACCGGTCTACATCTACAGAAGATATTGTGTATGTGATATTATTGGAAGATAATCCGCTACTATGGCCTCCTTCCAGATAACCAAACGATTGATTCGAACAAGTACTGCTTCCAATTAAGCCAATTGAAAGGCAGCAATCGACGAAAATCGTCTAGGATTAGTTAACAGAAAGAGCGTAATATTCTATAAGGATAACTCTAAACCGTATGCTTTGTTGGTGACAGACAAACATTGTTAGATCTTAGCTGGAACATGTTTACTCATTCGTCGTATTCACCAGACAGTGTACCTTCAGATTACAATGTATTTCGTTTTTTACAGAATTTTCCATGGAAAAAGCTTTATTTCCATGGAAGAGTGCAAAAGGCACCGAGAGCAGTTATTTGCTGTGAATGATAAAACACCTGGAGGGGGTGGAAGTATGAAGTGGCCTAAAAGATGGCAGACCTTAAGGGAACAAACTGGTAAATATGCACTTGAATTATGTTAAAGTCGAAAATAAAATAAAAACATGCCATTTTACGTAATAAACGCGTTATTTGGTATTAAAGGTATTATTTGGATTAACATAGGTAATTGTATAGTTCAGCCGCGTAGAATCGTTGTTCATTGGACGGCGTACATTATTTTAACATATTTTGGCGGAGATTTATGGAATCTTTAACATCGAGTGACAGCAGGTGTGAAAAAAAAACATTACTGAAAGCACAAACAATTACTTGCGATTTTTTTATTTTTAAAACCTCGTTCGTAAAATTAATTTTTTTTAAATTTACATTTTTTAAGAATTTCAATTTCTTTTAATAAAATAGAAATGGCGAAAATATAAAAGAATAAATAAGAGAATTCATAAAAGAAAAACAGAAGTAAATAATTTAAATTATATTGTTAGCGCTGCTCCATTTCATAAATCTTCGATATATGTTATAAGTACTAAAAGTATGTTATAAGTACTAAAAGTATGTTATAAGTACTAAAAGTATGTGATAAGTACTAAATCGTATCGTAAATAAATACCAGATTTCCAATATACGCTTTTGTTTTCATAAATTGTAAACATTAACATACCCCATCGCAGTAATTTTAGAAGAAATAGCTGACCGGTGTTTTTAGTAAATAATAAACTCTAAAAGAAAACTGACCAATCAACGTTCGGTAAACCCGACTTCGGCAAGATAATTTTCGGTAAGATGAACCAGACACACAGACATCTAATGGTATTAATCTAATATTCTGATCTATCTAGATCTCTTCCTACACCCCTCTTTCACTCTCCCTCTCCCTCCCTCCCTCTCTCTCTCTCTCTCTCTCTATATATATATATATATAGTGTATTCATAGTTCAATGCATTCATTTCTCAGATATTACAGCTTGGCTGCCTCGCTTCTCTCATTTCTTTACACCATTTGGCGCTTCTTAAAAGTCGATGCTCGATTTATTCTTACTTGGCATGGCCGACACAACGTCTTGAACCAAATAAAACACCCCAAGTAAGGTCAGTGAGTTCAAGTTAGGTTCACATCAAACGAACACGATATAAACATGTATCAGGTTGATAATTTGGATTTTTTAAATGGAATTAATGGAACTATTTAGTAGGAATTATATAAATGTTCGAATATTATAGTCTTATTCCCAATGCTGTTTTTAACTATACCATTTTACCATCATTTTTATCAGGTTGATAATTTGGATTTTTTTAATGGAATTAATGGAACTATTTAGTAGGAATTATATAAATGTTCGAATATTATAGTTTTATTCCCAATGCTGTTTTTAACTATACCATTTTACCATCATTTTTATACATATTTTAAGTGGATTCTTGAATACCTTGCATACATTATCATTATCTCAAATCTTTATAGAGTCCGACTCTTTCACGAAGAACTATTCTCAAAATAAAAAGTGTGTTTGCCTGAATTCCCTTTTCTCTTCCTGATCAATGTACAGTTGTAAGCTGGCATTTCGAACAGAAATTTACATTTTCTTTACACTAATCTAATTTGAATATACATAGGTGAATGGAAAGCCTTCAGGCCAATAAAGCTTCCATGTGTAGTGCCGCGTACATGTTACCGTCCTCGCCCTTTAAACCAAGTGTTAACTTGCCATGCCCAATTAAAGTTGGACGATGTTAGTAAGGTCACTAGATCGTAGTTTTTCTGTTGGAGTTCTCTTCTAGGCAAGAGGCCGACTGAAGAGGTCTGTCGATCTTTACAGGCGTATTCAAATGTTATTGTTTGGCTTTGCAAATGAAGATATGAGAAGGCGTTCCATGTCGACTGCAGGTTTGCTGATGGCTGATGAGGCCAATACGGGATAGCCATTTCCTGTCACATTAGCTATAGGACCATTAAACCTGTTTATAACCGTAAGTCAGTAAAGGACAGTTTAAAGACTGTTACATGAGTCTTAAAGCAGTTGAAATTCATGACACACTTCTAACTTGCGTATAAGTAAGCTTTATCAGCGTAAAATATGAATAATCAATAAAATCTCTGGCTGCTTACGTGAAATGAATCTCAACATCTCAGAGCTGAAAAGCAACAATCAGATGGAGAGGAAAACAAATGAGGTTGAAGCACCGTGAACAAATATAAACAGTCGTATTTATAATTGTGTTTTTTTAAACTTTGTTAGATATTTAGGCAGGCGGGGTCACAGATTTCACCCCCACCGGTGTTGTAAGTCATAAATAGGATATCGACCAAAACCCCAAACTTCAGGTGTCGGGGACCGGATCAGACACAACATGTGTTCAAAAGTCATAAACAGGATATCGACTGAACCCCGGCCTGTGGTTGGTTGGAAAACCAGCGTAGGCCTTCGAACCGCATAAAAGCCACAGAGCGCCCTCAGAAAGCAGAGAGAGAGACAGAGCGCATAGGCTTGGGAACGCAAGACCAATTCCCCTGTTAAGAACAGTCTGTCGGGTTTTATTATCTCTCTCCCACTCTTCATTCTCTGCCACGGCACGATGTATCTGATGCAATAAAAAATATATCCTCATAGTCTTCCCTTTTCTCGAAATCCAATATGGCTATACAACAACCTGATATTCACGTAAATGACGAAGTCACTACCTATGTATCCATAAAAAGAACTGCATATAAAAATTATGGTCTAAAAATATCAATAAATATAACAAAAATGAAAATTATTGGAAATATACGAATTAAAATTCTCAAAACTTTAAAAAATATATGAATGTATGATGACAAAAAGAAAAAATGTTTTCAACAAATCTGAATTGTTATTACAATGAGATATTTAAATTTTTAATTTTGTTTGAAAGTATCCCCCACTTTTCATTGTCCGTCATAATTTGTTTCAAAAACGGAACATTTCGTTACCTTTAAGTGAATCACACATGGAAATACGGTCCAGTAGGTTTTTTTCTATCAACTTATGTGGAAGCCACACATTTCCACTACGAAATTTAGTAAACTTGTATTTGATATACTGGAAATGTTGCTTATTTTCTCCCATCTTCAATGTATTCTAACATTGAAGATGAGAGAAAATAAGCGTTAATTAAACTTAACGCTCTTAATGCCATCTAACGACTAAAACAGAACGAACTGTTTAGGCTACCTAATATTTACTGCGTCACTATATATGTAATCATTAGAGTGAATTACATTTTTGACGAATTTGTTTAATAAATTATACCCGCGATATAACCGTTTACCTAAATAACTAATTAAAAAAACAGATTAAAAGATTTCATTCCGCAAATAAATTGTGTATAAAATTAACTGTTTTTGATGATTTAAAGGTTTCTTTTTAATTTTACTCGTGTGCCAAGCATATTAATGAAGTAGAATTCCGATGTTACACTCGTACATGTGAAAATTAAATCTAACTCAAATTTAAGTTCTACTTGAATCGCTCATCTGTAAAAAAAAAAGGTTTATTAAAGATCTTTTTCTTTTGCTCGGCGTTCTGATCACTGCCAGAGTGTCCTTCATGAGCAATTAAATATGTTATAATTAAATTCTAGTCGACATCAATGCCTTTGTACTAATTAGCTACGACTTGTATATATTGCTTTTTAGAAACCAACAACCAAAACTGTCCCCCAAACTGTCAATATAGGTTTCTTCAGTTTTCAAGTTGTTCTCTCTGGCTTATGTATTGTCTTTTTGTATGTATGTATGTATGTATGTATGTATGTATGTATGTAAGTATGTATGTATCACGCGTACAGGCCGCACCAATTGAGCTAGAGGGCTGAAAATTTAAACATTTACTCCTTACTGTGAGATCCGCACCCCCAAAATTGTTTTTTTTTTTAATGCGGGGCTCAATTTACAATATAAGTTTATGCTAAATGGATTCCTTAATTTATGTCCGGCAACATTCACGCTTCAAAATTTAGACTTTTTAAGTGATCACTGCCCCCCCCCCTAAAAAGGCGAGAGAAGTTACTTATTCATTGATCACCCCTTTTTTTTCCAATTGTTTAATTCATCACCCCGGACACGGCATGTTGCCAAAAGACGTTGGTCACGTGACGGTTTCTAGTGACTAACCAGACCAATTTCGTTTACATTTTATTGTGGTTATTCGTTAGTGTTATATTGAGAAGTTGTACAAAATGTCTTTGAAAATAATTTTATATAGCATTATCATCACATTGAAATTTATTTTTGTTAATATATTTTATATATTCAATGAAGTGGACTTGTATTTTTCAAATGTTGATAAAAGTACGCTGAAGTACTCGATGCACACGTTTTTATCCTAAATAAAAACACCGGTGGTCAAAAGTGATGTTCAGCTTCAAAATACTGACGCTTTAGCCATTTATTCGGATATATAATTACAGATTCTGTATGTATATTGTGTAATTATGCTTGTAGTGCAAAATTAACGTAGGGGCTCAGTGTTTTAATTGTTACATGTGGCATGACGCAGTGAAACATGGTGACGTCGGATGGTGTCCTACAAACATAACTGATATCATCAGACGCTGCCATGTTTAATTTTACACGTCAGACCACGAAACATGGCTCTAATCTTCTACAGTCTAATCTGTAATTTCTTTGGTAAAAGCAAGAATGTGTGTCTATCCGATACCATTCCATCCCCATGGTTCTTTTTCTTGCGTTGCATTTGCAAGGTGAGGACAAGCGTTGTCATGCAGCAAGATTATCGGTTTACTTGGAAAAAAAGGCCTTATTCTTCTTCTAAGTCATTCAAACGAGTTACTTTAGCGTCTGTCGTGAGTCCATCAATACGTAATTAAAAGTTCTCTTTGAATCCCACCAAACACAGAGAAGAACCTTTCCACCAGTCGATTCTGTTTAGGTTGGGATGTTGAAGACTGTCCTAGATCTAACCCCCTTTTTCTTTGTTTTGGATTCTGGTAATACTTATCTTTACCGTTCCTAGAGACTATCTTGTCCAAAAATGATTTTTTTTATCGGTCGATGAAAGAGAGAATGACAAGCGTTTAAACGCTGACCAATATTCGATTTTGTAAATTTATATGAAACCCATTTACGTAGCTTCTAAATTTTTTCTACAGGTTTTAAACAATGCACTACAGTTGGTTGATCGCACAAACAATAAAAAAAAGAGCTTCATAGAGATTGTCCCGGTCAAACTGATTGGAGATAAGTATCCTAATCTCACCGGAAGCTAAATAATTTCCCCCTGTCCATGCTGCGTACTTAACGGTCGTAGAATGTCAAAACGACCTAACCGTTGCGATAAAAGGCAACCAAACAAAGATGAAAGAAAAACTAGTTAAAAAAAATAATGACAACATTTTATCTAAGAAATTTGAACAAAACACTTATTCCTTATTATAATCTTTTCCTTTGTGTCATTACATGTATTATTCTTATTCTATTCCGTTACATATATTTACTAATATGGAGATTTCTTACACCAGGATAATCTTTTCATTTTTCATCCCTACCATGTTTCATTGCATCATGACACATGTAACAATTAACACTCTGAGCTCCTACTCCAAGTATAATTACACAATATACATACAAAATCTTTAATTATATATTCGAATAAATGGCTAAAGCGTCAGTTTTCTAAGGTTGAACATCACATTTGACCACCGCTGTTTTTACTTCGGATAAAAGCGTGTGCATTGCGTACTTCAAAATAATTGGTTCGAAAATAAGGAACTTAGTTCCCCAGGTCAGTTCCTCACAATAATTTTAGAATACATATCAAAATAATAATTTTTACATATAAATATATTTATATATGTATTAAATAGTAAATACATACCTCATTTGAAATTATATTGCTCAGTATTCCTATCAGAATACTTTTATCAACATTTGAAAAATAAAAGTTCACTTCATTGAATATATAAAATATATTAACAAAATAAATTTCAATGTAATGACCCTCTTTCTCTCACTTCACTTTCGCTTATTGTCTCCTTTTCCTCTGAACTATTTTTCATGGAGTAATCTGTCCGAAAATCAATAAAAATGTTTACAGTACAACTAGTTGTAGTTGTTTCTCACAACTCATTTCCTTTTCTATTTCAAAATAGTTCCTCATCCTAATCTTCAAGATAAATGTCGAGAATCAATACCTAATCGAAATCCGAATTATTTATTATCATTTTAAGATTCACAGAAGAGATTGTTGAACATTTGCGACGTCTCAAACTGATTAGCCATCACTTGTGGTGACTGTCGTGGATTATTGATGTCCACTTAATTTTGTTGCCAGTGGTTTTGTACAACGTATTGCACGAGCGCGTTATGGTTTTTTGTCTGCAGGGATATCAGGACCCCACATAATTCAAACACCCACTGCTGCAGACAACAATACCGATGAAAGAATTTAATTTGATTTTGTCATGATTGTATTACTGGTGGTCTGCAGAGAGAGATTGAGAGGTAGAAATAGCCGTGAGTCGTCTCCACATGTGGGTAGCAGACTCCCACTTCTCTGCCAACCACTAAATTGCAGCCCCCCTCGCGACAGTCCCCATCCAAGTACCGAGCCGATACGTCGTTGACGCAAATATAATTTTCTCTCCGGGTCTTTAGAACTGAATGAACACGTCAAAACAACAACTTCAATACTTTTCTAAGACGAGTTTGTCTTAATTATCTGGTCACGTTGGAAGAAATCCACGGAACACGCAACAAGTGTTACCCCACTATATGCCATCCCGAGACAGTGAGTTCTCCCAAAAACATCACCAACTCCTCATATCATCATATAACGTCTTTCTTGACAACTGAACAGCATTACACAA
>VCCN01007298.1:4630697-4648325 GCA_006491835.1 Architeuthis dux
CCGATATCTATATTAACTACACTATTTGTGTTCTTGCAAATTCCACAATCCTAAAGTAAATTAGTGTCACCAGTTGGAGAGAACACGGCCCTCTTCATGACTTAGTAGGATGAAGATTTCGGTTATATGATGATACAAAATAAAAGGAGCACGTTAAGGCTGTGTAATGTTGATTTACAAAACGTTGGACTCATCGTAACATTTTTCAATAATGCACATTCTTTTTCAGAAATTGGAGTGGAAAAGTAGGTCTTATCCAGTTTTGATATGGCATATCACTTCGTTATGGCACCTACCCTCCTCCAGTACACAGAGATGGTTAAATATATTCCATTTTATTCATGAAAAAAATAAAATGAATCAAAAACAAACCAAATAACAAAACCAGAGCAGAAAGAAAAAGAAGCAACAAATTTGAATTAGAAAGAAAGACAAGCCTGGCTGTTCCAGAGTCAAACTCTGCTCCTGTTTCTACCTCCTTGCGTAATTCTACTATACATTTTGGAGGTATGTAAGACTTGTCAGTTTAGCGCAGGTGGTAATACACCAGGCTAGAAATCACCTGATCGCGAGTGCCAATCCCCGTAGTGAAATGCTGATTTTAAATGTCAGTTTACGCCCCTATTTTTGGTTAGGATTGGTCTTGTTCTTGTTACATAGGAAACTAAAATCAACTCCAGACTTGGATTGGAGTTTGACAAAAGAAGGAAAGAAAAATGTGAAATACACATTTTCAGTTATACAAAACTGTATGCCTACACAAAGAGAGGGGGTGAAAGAGAGAAAAGGCAGAAATTGCCTCCACATTTACAGTGTTAGAGGAGAAATAGTTTCTCATAGAAAAGCCAAGATTTTGAATGCTCCCCGTTTGGAATGACCGACGTATTTTGTTTTCTGGAAAGTAAGATACGGTCAGGATTATAGAACGAAAAGGGCCAATGTCAGTGGCATACCAAGGTGGGGACGGCCCGCTCCGGGTGACACCATTTAAGATACTGGATAAAAACATTTTCATGGTAGCTATACTTATTTTCTTCATATTATTTCACAAAGTCAGAACCGCTAAACTGAAAAGTAAATGTAGGATTATGCCATCACATTCAATAATATAGAAGAATCATGATGAATAATGAAGAGTATTAGTACAAAAAGTTCATCAAAATTCGATGATTGCCTAAAGATTTTTCAGATAGTTTCTTAGTAATTCTTTTTTTCTAATGAAAGATCTGTCTGTCCACATGAATTTCATTGAAAATTTGTGGAAGGGTGGAAGGGAAGAGGTGCTAAAATTTGGGGGCGGATCCAGGAATTCTTTTTGATTGAGAAACATTTTTCCGTTTCTTTTTTTCCTACATTTATGTATACGCTAATGACTGTTCACACGATATCTCAATGAGTTCTCAATGAGTTCCAATGAAATTTTGTAGGAGTTCGGACAATAGGGTATGAAAGGGGTGATTAAACTCTGGTGTTGATCCATACACAATTACCACTCCTACATCGTGGTTATATGTCCACACCACATAATACGCGCAAAATTCTTGTCTGTCTGCACGATATCACAAAAAGTTCTCAATGAATTCCATTGAAATTTTGTGGAAGGGTGGGCAATAGGTTACGAAAGAGATTTTGGGGCGGATCAATGCTCAGTTACTTCCCCTGAAAATGACGTTGGCAAAGGTATGCGCTCTCTGAGTGCTTTCTAGTTTTATTGTATATTTCTTTTTTATGATACTGGATAAAAACATTTTCATGGTAGCTATACTTATTTTCTTCATATTATTTCACACAGTCAGAACCGCTAAATTGAAACCTAAAGATGAATAGAATTGTTAGTAAATGTAGGCTTATGCCATCACATTCAATAATATGGGAGAATCATGATGAATAATGAAGAGTATTAGTACAAAAAGCGAGATATCCTGGGAAGAGAGCAAGTTCCGTCGGTGGGATGTGACAGCATGAGTTACCGCCCCGGGTGACACCAGCCGTAGGCCCGCCACTGGTCCATGTATCTGTATATTATCTAATCATAGGGTTCCTCGAAGGAAGGTAGATTCCAGATGTCCTGAGGAGTGGGTAGTGATTACTTGCTGGGTTTTCAATTAATTCGTGACACCCAGATCAATCAAACCGGATCGGCACCAAGTGTGCCAGCAGTTGGATTGGCTTTCTGTGCAGTTACTGCTTGAGTCGCGCATCCTATTTGCAGTAGACTCTAGAAGCTGGTCTTCATAGTAACGCATGCCAATGTAAAACAACATTCTTCAGTATTCTTCACACACCCAACTTTCAAGAAGCAGGAAAAAGTTGTCTAAATGATAGGTTTTTATATCTTCCTCACTGTAATTATTTGGCTGAATATCCCCTACTAAAGCAGAATTAAAGGAACATTCTGTTCTTTTTCTACAACGAGCCTCTGGCGTTCTTTAAGTTTACCTCTTAAACCTCCTGAGAACAGGTTTTTTCAAGATACTTAAAAATTACCCAGCACCACTGTTCAGCACGACAGTTTCTAGCAGCAACGTTCTTAGTAAAACCATCTCATAAAACCCTTAGGAGCCATGAATTGGAAATAACGTAAGAAAGTAATTAAAGAAGTGTTTGGAAAAAACTATAGCGAGGTGAACAGTTACGAAAAATAAGAAAATAATGCGGCAAAAGTCAAAGAAGACTAGCATTCCAAGGGAAATTGTGAATCGTCGCCACCTATTTATGCTGTGTTGGGGGTGATCAATTATAAAGTTTGAAAAAGGGGTGATCAATGAATAAGTTACTCCTCTCGCCTTTTGTTGGCCAATAAAAAAGTCAAAATTTTCAAAAGAACAAGCATGAACGCTGCTGGACACAAAGTAAGGGACCAATTTAGCATAAACTTATATTGAAAACTGAATCCCATCTAAAAACCTGTTGGGGTGTAAGTTTCTCTTGTGGACGGTTAGGGCTGTGCGAAGTCCGAATACATAGATAGATACATAGATAAATATAAATGTCAGAATACATCAATAACCTAAACCCAGCAATAAACCAGTGTTGTGGGTAGCGGTGATTAAAAAGAGAGAAGATATAAATAAGACATAGAGATAGAGGGAAAAAAGCAACAGTTAAAGGAAAGAGGAAAGTAAAGGTGATTTCATAGATTGAAAGAGGGTGAGAAGAAGTGAAAGGAATTGAAAGAAAATAAATTGTAACATCATTCTAATACAAAATAATAATGTTTTCCAGTTTTAATTATTAATTTTAAAATATTTGAAAACTTGATTTTAAAAAAAAGGACTACTTTTGAGGAGAAAAAGCAAAAGCAATAACGACCCGAGAAATTGAGTACAGGTATCAGCCGCTTTTCGGAAATTGACGTCATGACACTTTTCATTTTGTTGACGTCACGCCACTTTTCGCTTTTACAAATAAAGGGGAAAAGCGAAAATAGCGTTCAGCGTTTGTTTTGCAGCGAGCCGCTATAGAGGCAGCGCGCACTCTTTTCTTCTCTCTCCAACACCCGTCTCCATTATCGCCCACTGCCCTAACCTCCAATCACTCAGCATGACATACCATCATCATCATCATCATCATCATCATTTTGGGGTTCTGGGAATGCTTAAAATTTCTACCCATATAGATTAATGGTAATTGTTTCTTCGCTTTACGCCATTTCGGCTTACGAAAAGTTGTTTTTTACGGATAGCGGGGTGGGGGGTGCCAACCTGCACCCCTCAATCTTGGGCCTTGTTTGATCTTTCAGAGGATGTTCACCTTCAGCAGACAGACTTTTCAAGCCACTAATCAGCAATGCCAATATTATAGTAGAGCTCTCCCCGTCTCTCTCTCTCCATCTCTCTCTCTCTCCCTCCTCTCTCTCTCTCACCCTCCCTCCCTCTCTCTGGTTTTCCGTACCCACGGGTAATGTTTGCAGCTCATAACAAAACCCTCAATGTATCGCTGCATCTGCAGAGGCATAGTTTGCCGTTAAGACTGAATTGACTATCTCCCAATCTTCACCCTCTAAACTCTTCTCCCCGAATTACATTTGAACAGCTAATGTAAGGCTAGTCACGCAACAGTTTCTTCTAACGCGTTATTATAAATCTTTTTAAAATTGTATTTTCTCATTGCTGGCAGCAGGTCATTGAGTGTTTGAAAAAAGAACATGTCGAGAAGACCCGCTACAAGTTCACTAAACAAACATTTTGTTTTGTTAATTTAAAGCTTTTGTTTCTTTTTCAATTTCTTGTTTTACTAGATGACGTGGGCATCACTCTCTATCCCCGTTATCCTGCAATCCCACCCCAAATCATTGTGCTGCACCCTTAGGTGCCGTGAAGAATATTGAGTAATATCCGAGGTAGCAAACGATAGATTATGTGGTTTTCAGTTCAATTTCCCTTTTTGTTCAATGAACAGCAGGCTGTACCATTGGGGGATCGCAAAACGTACAAATGAGGAGAAGAGTTGTTTGCTATGTTTCAAAAATTCACTTCCATTTATATATTCATTTATTTTTGCTAAATCACTTCTTGAAATTCTCAAACCGCCATTCTTTAGGCAATGATTAACAAAGCATTACCCAATTCTGTTGATTCCTTCCAGCTTGGGTTCGATTATCCTCTACCAGCAATGTTATTCAATCTGACCCCGATCAAACTTACTATTGGAATCATCAGGTAAAATGTACGGATCAAATGTAGAATCTAGTCTTTGAAACTAAACCAATTAGTTTTTTTGAATGACATTAAAGTAAATTTGGATCAAATGTAGAATGCGGATCCCAAAGTTGATTCAAGTCAAAAGCGAAAATTTGTAGATTACGTCGTAATCAAAGTTAATCAAATTCAATCAAAATAAGGATGGAAAAAGAATATTGTGAAGATATAATATCCCAAAATTTGAATCAACGTTGGGGTCCGGATTCTACATTTGATCAAAATTTACTTTAATGCCATTCAAAAAAATTAATTGGTTTAGTTTCAAAGACTGGTAACATATATGAAATTAATTTATTTCAATTAAAACTCATACATTTTCCACAGAGTAAGGCCGGCTTTTGCTTAACTATACATGAAATCTAAAGAATGGATACTTTTATATCCGACAGAATATGATAATTATAAAGACATTTATTAATTTGGAACCCATATCAGCCCGGCATCGGTGTTAGCGATTGATAAACTAGCGACCTAGATCGTATAAAAACGAATAAAGAAACGAACGTTGTGCAGGGATCGAATCCGCGTAACCCTGAAAGCAGCTTATACGCGGTCCTGCTCTTACCACTGGGCTAACAGCACTATCATGGAAAGGCAGCAGCCCGAACCATACACACTCGCTCGCCTCTTCATTCTCACGATCGTATTTTTAGGCACGTAATATGAAGTGGTTCCCAATGCCGACAGTATGAAATTCAAAGAATGGATAATTGTATATCCGACAGAATATGATAATTATAATTTGTGTTCTCCTGCTGATTAGGGAGTAATAGTAGTACACGTTAAGCTAATTTTGAATTTTAAATATAGTTGGAATTTGCTTAAGGAACAAGCACCAGTACGCTACAAACATAAAATTCCGATATGAACAAACATTTTCCGAAGTTAGTACTCTTTAAAGAGCTCTGTGCTCTTGTGTCGATGGTTTTTATTAATATTTTGAAAAGTCTGTCAATGTTCCATTGTAATTGCAATTCATTTTTTTTTTCGAATTTCAAAGGGGAGTCTTTCATTTTTGTTACTTCTCATCTCATGGATTTTCAATGTTCCATTGCAATTTTTGAGAACAAAATCTCTCCGGTGCAATTATCAGTTTGTTGGGTTTTATTGAAAAATATTTTCATTCATTGGAATAATTTCGGTAATGTCATGGTTAAAATAGCTACCACAATTATTGACTTGTTGTTTTCGAATTTCTTTTTTTCAGTCTGACATTTCGATTTCAACGGCTACGTGTTCTAAAAGTGTTAGACAAACAGTCTTCTAAAAGTTTTAGAAGTTTACAAACTAATTTCTATACCACTTTGTAATCTAAATCATTCAGACATGTTGTCCTTTTGTAATTCTTCGTCATTTCTTTTATAGGCTATGCCTTATCGATGTAAGAAATGGGGAAATTCCTGTACAAGGAGCGATTCAAAAAGACAGGGAAATGGCAAGAAATGTGTGGGGGGGGGAGAACAAACAGATGAGGAAAGAGCTGAACGTCTCAGAAATGAGAGAGAAAGGTCAACAAGGAGGAGAGAAAAAGAGATAGATGAGGAAAGAGAGGGAAATGACAATAAGGGGGAAGAGAGAAGGAAAAGGTGAGAAAAGGTGTGAACGTCCTCAAAATGAGATGGAAATATGAATTCTATAAATAGGAACCGAAGGCGTTCTTTAAGCGATTAATACTAATAAAATAATTCTAGTCTTAACATTTACTAACACGCTTATTTTAGGAGACCAGTCGATGTAGCACAGTAGTTAGCCAGTTGGTGTCAGACCATTAAGAATTGTATCTTAAAGATTGATCCGCAAATGTAGCTTTGTAACAGACTTGATTAGACCCAAGTAGATCAAAGCTTACCGATTTTTTTTTCAGAAGGAGAACTGCTAAAGAGCAGCTCAAAATCCTCTTTTTCTCAAGTTTTGTTCAGGAATGAAACGTGTTAATTAATTGCCAAATAATGTCAGAAAATGATTTTGTTCATTTGTAATCTTTAGTGTTATAATTAAATAGGCAGACTTGTCTAGAGAAACAGACAGAATATTATTATTCTTAATTTTATGACTACTTTCTACCTTCATCTTAATTTATTAGATGTTTTTTCTGTTGCAACTCCTGCTTAGACCGATTACTCTTCGACAGTGAGAAAACAGCGTTGATCAAAGATGTTTGCTCACTGCTAAATTAAGATGAAGGTAAAAAGTAGTCATAACATTAAAAATAATGATTTATTATACATCCTTCATCTAATAAAATCTTTTTAAAATACAGAATATTAATTCATGTTTGATACTAGCAATGTTATACGGCATCGCCCGCGTCAGAACAGGTTACAAGATCATCATTAACCTCAACTGGCTAGTTTCATTTTATGCTCTTCTGAAATGAGCAATGAATAAGCATGACGGAAACAGTCCAAAAAGTAAGGTTTGTTATTGCAATTCAAGCGAATCGATGGGAACTCCCTTTTTTTGTTCCATAATTAAGATTCCGAAATATCGTGTTGTAGTATTTGTTGGTTTCTTCTAATGTAGCCGATGGGGAGCAACATAAGCGTTTGAAACCTGGTTTTTTTTTCAGTCTCAGCGCTGATCAGTTTTTGTGTCTCAATTCCATGACTTTAAAATTAAAAAAGAAATAAGAAATTAGCGGTGCCGATCATATGACACAACCACGAACGCCATAATCCCAAATGTTGAAATCCCGAAAAATCACAATCCCTAAAAGTTAAAATCCCGAAATCCGCAACCCCGAAAGATTAAAATCCTGCAATGATAAAATCCTGAAAGACGTAATGCCGAAAGTTGAAATCCAGAAAAATTTTAGACTATAATTTCCAAAGTTCCGTGATTTTTATGCAAAAAACGCATTTTTAAGACTTTACAAAAAGTAACGTTTAGAATTTTTAAGTACGGAAGATTGAAATGGCTACACCGTTATCATTTTTTCAAAGGAAGTTGAAATTATTATTCAATTATTTTTCTTTCTTTTGTTATCATTCACTGCATTTATTTCTATGAATTTTATATTTAGTATTTATACAATATTACATAAAAGGTGAATAAACATTTTTTCTACGAAAACTGCGATGTAAATCTAAACAGATTTTTACCAAAACCCATTGTATTAGTTTTGATTACTATTTACCTTCATGAAGCACAGACAATTACTTATTTGTTATTCGAATATTAGGATGCCTGTCATTAAAGAATTAACAGTCACAAAAATAAGTTTAAACCGAATCATAATTGTTACTTTTTCTAAGGACTAAAAGTTATTGTAACTACGATTTTTACTTAAATTTCGTCATCTTTTTCAATTTATCTCTAATAAATAAAACTTAAAGTTTTAAAAAACAACCGTTTTTATTTAGATTTACTCTCATATTTCAGTTTGTTTGGAGTAAATTAAACAGTAAACTGGAGAGAACGTTCTGTAAGAAGTGCCTAACACTTAATTTACCTTCAATTTTTATTAACACTAGTTGGAAATTACCGACCGGAGGGCGGTTATTCCCAGCTATATGGAGTAAAGCCGCGTGTTAAGTAATGATTTAATGTTTTACGCCCGGAGTTCTGGTATTTTCGGCTAATGTAAATAAAGGACTTTTTAAAAACAAATATTTAATTATTTTTTCCTCAATTCTATTTTGGAGACTTTGATCTTTCGAGATTGTGGTTTTTAGGATTTCAACCTTTAGGGCTCCTGATCTTGTGAGATTTCGAGAAATATCAAGTTGCCCAATATTTACATGTTATAAATGGTTGACAAATGCGTCTTCTTTAATTTATTTTGTTCTTTCTCCAATTTTTATTTCTTCCTCTCTTCTTTCTTTTGCGTCGTCTTTGATTTTCCTTCTCTCTCTCTCTCTCCCTCTTTCTATCTTCCTCTCCCTGTCTCTTCTTTGACAGGCGTTCACTACCATTAGATGAATTCTTATTCTAATTTCTATCCAGACGAGAGTCGATATTCTATTTTCATCCCCCACCCCCACGGACGCTAGGTTTTCCCGCCCATGCATCATGTTGCTTCCCCCTCCTCTTGTTGTTTCGAGACTGTTTTTGTTTGTTTCAGGAGTTTTCTGTTTGCGTCATCATTTATTGATTTCTTTTCTTTTCTTTTCTTTTCTTTTCTTTTTTTCTTTCTGGCGTATTTGATTTCACCCATCAGCTTTATTAAAAATATTTTGTGATGGAATTCTCATTTTCGCAAACATCGGATCCCTTTTAAATGTACATATAATATCCACCCACTCACTCTTTCTATTCATATACACCTTCTCTGTCTCCATCTGCCTATCTGTCTCTCTCTCTCTCTCTATCCTTCTCTCTCTATATCCTTCTCTCTCTCTTTATCTCTTTCACACACCTTTTATGTTCAATATCATTACAAGATCATAAAGATTTCATAAAAAATAGTATTGTAAACAGAATTTTTCTATTTTTCTTGATAATTAATTTATAAACCCTTACTCATTATACGATACTTGATATCAATAATCGGCACCTAAATAGCATCTTATGTTCAAAATACACAGAAAGTCGCTCATTGTGATCACTTTGGGACAGTGTCATTTAGATAACAATAACTGGCTGATAACATTAAGCAAAGGATAACAAAATTGGAACTATTTACTTTCATTATTATAAATTTATTGTTATGTTATTAAATTCATTATTATAAACAACTTTACATTATAAAAAGTTATTTTTTAAAAATAATATGAAATTTATATGAACTTTTTAATACATTTTAAATGAAGTGTTTGGGATCGACTGATTTTTTATAACAATATCCGTGATTATAACAAACGGCTTCCTCTGAATATAGAATCAATATGCCTTGAATAAAATGGTGGATAATAAAAATTAGCTTTACAATTTGTGTAAATTTAAACTTTGTCAGAAAAAATACTATATTAAAAATACAACAGAGACAAAATTATTAAGAATGAAACATTTCTCAATGCTTCTTATCTTTATTATTATTATTGGATGTAGCAATTTTAACACATTATTTTATTTAAATTTGACTAGATGTTATCTTCATCTTAATTTCAGTTGTTTTTATATACAACTTTCAATTCGGGCCGTTGCTTCTACGGCAATTTAAATAAAATAATGTGTTACAATTATTTCATCCAATAATAATAAAAAAGATTGATTTATTAAGCTTACTAGTTCTCTTACGTGAAAACAACAAAAAGGGCGCCGAGAGTCGGATGTAAGGAATAGGTTTAAAAGTGGTAATCAGCTTCTGCTAATCCGTTAAGTCTTGATGGCTATGCGTAAACTAGACTCACTGTGGTAATAAAGGTGTGAGTTCGATTCTCACCGAATGTTTATTCTTTATTACTCGTGGCCGTATAAGCAACGGCGCGAATTGAAAGTTGTATATAAAAACAACTGAAATTAAGATGAAGGTAGAAACTAGTCAAATTTAAATAAAATAATGTGGTTCTTCCTATATTCTACAAAAGTATGGTTCTTCATATATTCTACAAAATTATTGTTCTTATATTCTACAAAATTTCACCATACCCTCTTTTTTTTTCTAGCACAATTCTGAATTCTAAAAATTGTTATTTCGAAATATATGTTGTTTACTTAACAATTTCATCTGGACATTTCGGTTCAACAACCAATTATCATGTGTTTTAATTTTTTTTAAATACTAATTAATTAAGGTCTTAAACACCTGCGCACATATACCTACACAAACATATACATACATAGTGCGTGGGTGAGAAGAAGCGGGGAAGAAGTTTGATTCTATTTATCAAGTTTGGCACAAGTTAATTTCTTATAGAAAGCTTGTGTAATTGTATCCACCAGCAGGTAATGTTTGTATCCTTTGGAACCATGCACTCTAAACTAGCTGTTATCATTGAAGGCAATCTCAAAACTGAATTCTTTTTTAGTTCCTTTTTGATGTGTTTGATAAGGCTGGGAGATTCTTACGAATTTGCCACTACTTGTTATGGTTTCCTAATTTTTCCAAAGTCTTGTTATTGTTTATTAAGGATTAATTTGTTCCATAGTAAATTTGGGCTGTTTTTCTTTTGTTCTATCACTTCTCCATATCTGAGCGTCAACGACCACTCATCTTTAAACACGTGCATATTTTCCTATACCGTAAATCGTTAACAACATCGCGTGTACGTTTTTGTGAACAAAGGTATGAATACAGTCTCTACAAAAGAGTTGAACTAACGGTGTTTGTATAGTTACAGTAGATCACTTTAGTTACTTCACTTCCGCACACAAATACAGAACGCTAATATCAACACGCCAACGGCATCAATTAAAACAGGAAACCAAAAACTTTGACAAAGCAAACCTGAAAGTTACAACCCGACCTGGTAATAAGTGAACTCTACTCAAAATATAAGCACATAAACTTCAGAACATTAAACTTTGCTGCGCCAAATTCTTTAAAAAAGCTTAAGAAGGTTTTATAAGTCTGTAGCGGCCGAAAGGTTTATTGACAACAATACTCAGGAGTAAAGCTGATATATCGTAAAATTCATAATGGAATGTTCCACATGAAATACATTAATAGAGCTAATAAAAGAATAAAAGGGTGGATAATAAAAAATGAGATATGCTGTTTCCATAGCAACGAGGAATACCGATCAAGGTTTTATAGACAAACTGTGTCAAAGGAACGCTGAACGCTGCAAAGAGATCATCTCTCTTTCTCCTTCGCTTTTCTTTCTTCTTTAGATGTAGCCTACTGCGAGGAAGGTTGAAGCAGTTGCTAGATAATTGGATACGTTTCTGGCCAGAAACTCGCAAAAATGGTTAAAAATGGCCAAATGCAAATACTCTCAGGTCACACCAAAAAAAAAAGAATTTATTAAAATTACTGCTGCAACAAAGTCAAAATGGTTCAAAATTTAAATATTGCCAAACCAAAAAGTTCATGGCAAAATGCTTTTTAAAAAGGCCAGACTTGTCAAATTTGGCCATACTTTTTCCTATTTTTTTAATAAAATAATATTCAACTTTAATTTGTAATGGTGACTTTTCTTACATGACATTTTATCTTAAGACTGTATGCCAGATCACCCTTTAAAACAGATTGAGTTGAGTTGAGACTTTCAAAAAACTTAAAATTAGGATACTTGAATTATTAAAAAAAGAATTACCTAATAAATTCGCATTTGACTCGTTATTGCCGATCCATACATAAATAACCCCGTAATTTTGGCGGGTATATGCCAGTAAGATAATAATAATAGTGAACATGATTCATTATTCTTTTTAAATAACTCTACTCTTACTAGGTAGCAGAACAAAGATAGCGTAGAGAATTGGAGAGGATGGGTGGCAGAATGACTACAGATGTGTACTTGGCTTAATCCCACACAGCTTCTGTGGCTGAAGTGGTTAAGGTGAGGTGCTTAAAAGACGCCTTCCCGAGATGTTGAATGTGAGTTCAATTCTAATCGAAAACTAATCCTTTATTTCTGGTTTCGTACCAATGTTTGCTCTAGCATTCAAACAGTTTATCGACTCCGAAAAAGCAATTATAAAATGGGCTAAAGCCAGCAATGTAATAATAATAGTGAACATGGTTCATCTAAAGAAAATAACTTGAGGAAGTATTCGAAATTTGAGACAAGGCCAAATAGAATTATATCAATTCCTAGCTTTTATGTAATGAGTTTACAAAACAATAACACTAACATACACACACGTTTGAATTTTCAAAAGTGGGGTGTTATTATGAAACAATGATACTTTTGGACTTGCATCTTAATCTTGGATTTTTATTCTGGTGGACTATTAAATGGAACACCTTAGTTCGTACGTCCTTCCATTGCCTTTTGTCACTTTCTAGGAATATCAAGAGTTCCCAGTCGTCACCTTTCTTCTTGTGCTGCTTTCTACACTGAGATGATGTACACCCGCACTGCTTGACCCAAAGATTGAACTCACGACACCCAGAAAACGAGATCGACGGTATTAGCCACCACACCTTGTTTTTTTAAGACATTCAAGCAATGTCACCTTGGAGCCTTAAACTTAATGTATTTTCTTTTCTATCTAGAAGCTATACGGTGTTCATGTCCATGCCATGCTTGTTGATTAGTCCTGTCGAGCACATCTGTGCCAATTCTCTTAAGCCACTTATTTTCCAGTTACCTCCTTCAGACAATTCTGATTTCATATTCTTTGAATTTGCTTTAAAGACTATGGATATAGTCAAGTTAAGTTTTGTATTTACTCCTGTAGACTCATTGTGTGGCATAGGTCTTCAACAACTCTGCTCCGGTTTCAGTAGCATGTTGGTTTTACGGGTTGGTGTAGCTAGCCTCACGCCCAATCCTCCGTCTTTATCCGGGCTTAGGACCAGCGATGACGACTGTCAAGCTGTAGGCTTTTCTGTTAGAGTGACCTTCTCTTAGATGGACTGCCTTACAGGGCAGAAAGGCTACAACTGCCCTGCTATCTACGCATAGTTGGGGGTGTATTCATGCCTTTCCGCAGTGTGAAGTGGACGCAAACAGCCTCGACCTATACTCGGTTTATGTTGAAATGAAGATTTGGTCCACTTTTGACGGACGCGTTTTGTCAAATTAGAAAAATTAGATGAACATGAGTGATAACATATATATAGTTACTGCTAAAGTCGAAGCAAATTCATGGGTCATTTTCGGATGTTCCCACCAAAAGTTAACCTGATAATTTTAAAGTAGCCTAACTGCTAACACTGGAGTTGGGTCAACGAAAAAAAAAACTTAACATATCAATTTCCACTGATTATGAAAATTTGGGTAACGAAAAATGCTATGCCGTATATTGTTATTTTTGTTTCTTCTTATTTCAAACTTTTGACAGCATTAGCCTCTTCTTGGGGCAAAGCTACAACAATCAGACAACTTGACTGATCTGGAACCCAATTAAAAAGATATGCAAGACTGACCTTTCTCCCGAACGGTGAGTCTTGTGATCCGGAACCTAACTAAAATATATACTTGATGCAATCTTTTAGGGGGCGGGGAGCTTCCGTACTATAAAATTTGGACGTTAGCTTTTAATGGGGACTAACGAAAAAGACCCATGCATTTTATTAAGAGACACGTTTCAACTAATTTCACTTAAAAAACACATCTGCAGCGAATGTAGCAGTAACTGTTTATATGTGATTAATCATATTCATAGATTCAGTTCGCTTGTCTTTTTAATTTGCTTGCCGTATTTTTTAATTTGCTTGCCGTATTTTTTAATTTTCTTGCTGTATTTTTTTAATTTGCTTGCCGTATTTTTTAATTTGCTTGTCGTATTTTTTAATTTTCTTGCCATATTCTAAAATTTGCATGACATATTTGCCGTATTTTTTAAACTTGTTTAGCGTATTATTTAATTTGCTTGCCGTACTTTTTAATTTGCTCTGTAAAAGGTATAGTTAATGTTTGTTATCATAAAACATTAGGTGCCATTGATAACATTCACATATTTTAGTATCATTAAAAGAGACGTTATCTATTCCACAGTCTTAAATCGAAAACCCGCTTTATTAATATTTCTTAATCTTAATGTATCCATCCGCAAGGCTCACTAAAAATATTGTGATTTTCAAAAGCAATTGGTATGTTTTCTTTTGGGCTTGTACTTGCTTCAAACAAAAGTGAATCCAATGAAAACGTCTATGAACTGAATTGGAGCATATACAAATAAGGAACACAGAGACTAAAAACAAAATCATTAAAATAAAAAGAAAAAGGGTTTGGCACGAAGATGTAAGTTTATGTACTAATTTATTTATAGGCTACATTTGTTTCATTTCATTTTATCTATCATTTTATCTATTTTCTAATTTAAAAAAATAGTAGTGACTACATAATTAGATGGTTTAATCGAGAACTCATAGTATAACTGTTATTATGTTCATCTCACAGCCATTAATAGTGAGCAAAATTTACACTGAGTATTCCGAAATTCGGGTCTTGTGCATCATTTGGTTTGAGAACATTATTGTCAGTGAATAAATGTTACTCACAAAGTACTCCGTAGCTCTCTCTCTCTCTCTCTCTCTCTCTCCAAACCTTCTTTATAAATTTTTACTGGAATTACACTTTTCCCCGGGTTGGGTACCTGCCGAGAACGTTCACAGACTATTCTCACAGGCTATTGTTAATGACTTCGATCGTCACTAGGAGCCCCATTATTGTGGGTTTGCGTCAGACCAAGCTAAGTATGGTAAATATTAATCCTTTTTTTCAGTATTTTGTGTTAGTTTTTTTTCGGTTCGTTAGTAGTCTATTAGTGATATTCTTGGTTTGATAAGTTATAAGCCCCAATGAATTAAAATGGTTTCTTTCATCTATTAGTGCATTTTTATGATAACTTTACTTTATTTTTAATACTAATTTTCATTCGAAAATTAAACTGATTTCAAGGCTGTATAGAAATCGATTAAATACCATAATCATTCGAGTCTCTCCCAAATTAACAGTTATTCTCGAATGTTTTAAAGTGTATCTTTTAAGTGTTTCAAATACCATATCAAAACGAAATGTCGCTATAACTTTGTTCAAACGCGAGATTCTCTTCTGGCAAGTACATTTTCGGTACAGTATCTAAACGAATTGATCACTATATCTTCAATAAGCAACACTTGAAGCAAACTGAGCCTACAAGATTTATGGTAACAGGAAATATATAAAGAAACGTTTTTTTCAAAATTGCATCAAAGTCGACTTGTGGCTTGGCCCGTGGCTGAGATAACTGCGTATTTTTTTAAAAAAGGCTAGACAGACTATGCGTACCAAACTTGAACCCCTTCTTAAGCCCTATTCCCTCTAAGCTTCGTAAATGTCTGTAGAAGTCGACTTTAGTTTCCATAACTGAGCTACATCTAAGAGAGGCTCGTACTCATATTTAGAAAACATTATTATGGATAAAATCTCCCTCGAAATTTCTTTACGAGCAGCTAAAACATGCTAAGAAACGTCAAAGCGAATGCAATGGTATTTCAGGAGGAAATCCAAGATGATTTAAGAGCAACGGGGACATCGATTAATAAAAGAACTATCGGTAATGACGGCTTAGTCTCAGGCGACCATAAACGATGCGCCCCCGGAGTCTGGTCTGGTCTGAGCCGTGGGCCGTGGCATCGCCTGGTGTGACTGTATAGTCCAATTTGAGAGTAGTAGTCTCTTGTTCAGGATGATGGTGAGACCGAAGTGTCTACAAGCATCAGCAAAACGATCTCCCAGTCTCTGAAGGGCCTCCTCGGTGTATGTAACGAGGGCTACTTCATCAGGCAAAAAGCATCTCCCTAATGAGCAACATCCGCAGCTTGGTCTTAGAGCGCAGTCGTGCCAGGCTGAACAGCTTGTGTGCAGATAGACGCCGTCCGTGGACGAGTCAAAGTCATAGGACAGGAGCAGTGAGAACAAGACACCACTATTGATGGAGAAGAATTCCGAGGAGGATCCGTCATAGCGGACCATTCCCCTCATGTCAGCGCGGAAGGAGACCACTAAGCTGAGGGGGGCAGCCAATCTTTTTGAGAAGTTCGAATAGACCCTTCCTGCTGACCAGATCAAAGGCCGTGGTGAGGTCTATGAACATCATGTAGAGAGGTTGTTATTGCTTTCTGCTCTTCTCCTGAAGCTGGCGGAGGGAGAAGATCATGTCGGTCGTGGACCTGCCGGCTCTGAAACCGGATTGAGGAGGATGCGTGCAAACACCTTGCCAACGATGTTCAGGGGGGCGATCCCTTTGTAATTATTGCAATCACTGAGGTCACCCTTGTTCTTGTACAGAGTTACAATGGTGGTGTCGCGCATGTCTTGGGGAACTGCACCTTCCTTCCAACAAAGGCAGGGTAGCTCGTACAGCTGCTGAAGCAGGGAAGGTTTACCACACTTAATGGCTTCAGGTGGGATGTTATCGCTACCTGGTGCTTTGTCATTTGGGAGAGAGTCGATGGCTTTGTTGAGCTCCTGCAAGGTGGGCACCTCATCTAGCTTCCACACGATGAGCAGATCCTTTTTACCACTGAGAGCAGTATCGGTGACTGACGGGAGAACAATTCTAAGTAATGCTTCACTCATCTGGTAATTTGTTTTTTGCGGTAAGTGATCTTCTCACCGGCCCGGAATCTCAGTGGAGCAATCACCCTCACAATAGGGCCCTCTTGATGCCATTGAACATGCCACGAACGTTGCCAAACACAGCACTATGCTGGATCCCTTCGCATAACTGCTGCTAGTAGTCGTTTGCACACCGTCTGGCGATGCGTCGTGTGGTTGGCATTGAACCAGTTCTTTCTCGCCAAAAGTGGACAGGACCGTCGCTCATAGAGTCCCATTTTGCTATGGTGTCATGTTCCGACAGGTCCTGGATAGATTGGCCCAGGATGGACACATACTATTTCACCTATTGGTAACGAACTGCACAGGGATTGTTGAAAAAAAGACACCGGGATTCTCGGATGAAGTTCACTCATGAACATTTAGAAAAGCTTAATTATTTTTTGAAGAATGTTCTTTGGTTGGACGAAACAAAAATTGAATTTTTTGGCTACAACCAAGCTCGTTTATGATCGAAAAAATACCTTACCCACAATAAAGCATTGAGGTGGAAGTATCCTCGTTTGTGGGGTGTTTCTCGTTCAGTGGTACGGGGCCACTTCACATGATTGACAGAACCATCAATGGAGCGATGTATCAGAGTATTCTGGAGACTAAAATGTTCACTTCGGTGAAACAGTTGGAGCTCGAAGAAGATTAGATCTTCCAATAAGATAACGATCCGAAACATACAGCTAAAATAACTCGGGAATGGTTTGTTCAGAACAATGTAGAGGTGCTTCAGTGGCCTAGTCAATCTCCTGACGTGAAACCAATTGAAAATTTATGGCGTAGCTTGAGAGATCGAATTCATCAGAGAGACCCCAGAAACATTGATGATTTGAAGG
>VCCN01007298.1:4788688-4799314 GCA_006491835.1 Architeuthis dux
ATATAAAATTATCCATCATTTGATTTCATATATATATGTGCAATCATTCAAGCACAGGTGAAAAAAGAGAGGTGTGTGCCTGTATATGTAAGCATTTGTCTAATATATAATGAAGAAACAGCTAATAAAACATTAGTGAAAAACAAACAAGCAGATAAAAAATCAGAAACACTGGAAACTTTGCTTCTCCTGATTTAAATCTTAAATTCTGGGACTCTATGTTAGAAATTTGGTAATCGAATCTAAGAAAATAAAAAATGAAAAGTTTCACCCATTGATCTTTCTGACAACTTACAAATCCTACCTTTTTTCCCCCAATGTCAAAAAAAAATGGTTCACACTTCTGTTTTTGACATTGCTTTGAAAACCACAAAATTAGAATCAGATTCAGGTGACGTCCGTTTGCTTTTCCTAAAAAATGAAAACCGCTTCCGCTTTCTTTTCTTCAGACGGCCTGCATAGGGATCGTCCTTAGTAGGTTTGAAGCGGCCAAAAACCGTCACTGTTATGCCAAGAGCCACAAAGGCCAGCAGGCAGGGAATAAACGCAATACTCTTGGTTGCCATTGAGTAATTCATAAACCTGGAATTCATTACAGGATCTTCCATGACGAAAGTTTTGTTGGTCAGTGGATTAAAAGTTGTGTTTCTCCATTCAAAGCTTACCATTGATTCATTGTGAATGGATAACTGTTCAGTCGATAGCACTGTGTAGATACGGTTGTCAGGCCCCACATACTGGCCGTAATCATAAGGGACATAGAATAGCTGGTTCTTCCACATGTTTAAATCGAGTATGATGACTAAAAAAAGTATACCATAATTGAACCATTTACCTGCAAAGATAAGTGTGAAAAAAATCTGGACATGAACATTCGTTTCTATAGTTTTGAGAAGGGTCATTAATATTCTAATGGTTCTTTGGACGATTGAACTCCTTCTTGTTGTTTGTGTTGTAAACACGACATTCCGGCCGATCCATTCTTCGACCTTCTTCAAAGGAAGACCGAAGAATGGATCGGCCGGAATGTCATGTTTACAACACAAACAACAAGAAGGAGTTCAATCGTCTGAAGAACTATTTGAATGAACATTCTTCTTTTCAAATTACCCTAAACTTTGACATAATATGCAACTAGGTGGTATATTTCAGACAAGAAGAAAATGCCAGTAGTTTATAGTGTATATCAATGTCATGAATTAATTTTAAATGTTGAAATATGTTAAAAACAGGTTAAATAGCTTTTTAAAAAAAGCCATACATTAAAGTCATAAAGTAGCAGTTAATCATCTGCATAAATTAAATCATGAACAATAGTTAAGCTGTTTTATAAAACTATCAAAATTAAGCCAACAAAGTAGTTTAATGATAAACAAAAACAGTACTAGCATTCCAATAGAAATCATGAATCACTGCCACCCATATATGCTGTGTTGGGGGTGATCAATTAAAAAGTTGGAAAAAGGAGTGATCAATGAATAAGTTACTTCTCGTGCCTTTTGTTGGGCTGTGATCCCTAAAAAAGTCTGAATTTTCAAAAAACAAGTGGGCACAAACTAGTGAGTAATTTAGCATAAACTTACATTGCATATTGAACCCCCCTCTAAAAACATATTTAAGGGGGGAATTTTCAAAAAAACAAAAAAAAAAATTTTTTTCCCTACTCATTGAGGGGAGTGTATGTGCAAAATTTCAAGTTTCTACTATGAACAGTTAGGGCTAGGTGAAGTCCGGATAAATAGATAGATACATATAAATGTCAGAACACATGAATAACCTAAACCCAGCAATAAACCAGTGTTGTGGGTAGCAGTGATTAATATTAGTAAGCATAAATTTATTATAGTAAAATAGTAAATATACATATGATATCCTTATCCTTTAAGGAACATTTGTATTAATTCCTGACCACAGACAATCCCTTTTTTAATCACTGCTACCCACAACAGACCAGTTTAAACACCTTTGCTGGGTTTAGGTTATTCATGTGTTCTGACATTTATATGTGTGTATCTATGTATCTATGTATCCGGACTTCACCCAGCCCATACCGTTCATAGTAGAAACTTGAAATTTTGCATACACACTCCCCTCAATGAGTAGGGAAAACGACTTGTTTTGTTTTTTGGAAATTTTATCTTAGAGCTGTGTTCATATAATACATGAAGTCTGGATGAACTCAGTCCAGACACATTGGAGAATAAGACATACACATTTATTCTTATATTATAAATATTATATCACTAGTTGCAAATTTATCAGAGTTTAATATTTCTGCAATATGCATGTGTCTATAGTAAGATGTATACCATAAGGGCTGAATGTCAATAATTATAAATTACTGGTCCGTGCAAAGCAAAACTGGCTATTGACGATATTTTTCTTCTTAGCACTGTTGGTTAATGGAAACTTTTGTGCCCTAGGAGACAGCTAAGGTTCGCCTAATGGACGGGCCTGTCCTGAGAGCAAGCTAAGTCATCTTTTGAACATTTGAAAGAAATAAGCAGTTAAACTATAAGAAAATGATTAGAAGAAGTGGATTATGGAAAAGATGCTACTACTCACTCCTCAGCTATAACTTTTGAAGCTGAAAACTTAATTCTGTTGCAATACGGGAGACTTGTGAAAAAATCACTTCAATATGGGAGACTTGTAAAAAACAATCTTCAATATGGGAGACTTGTGAAAAAGATCTCTTCAATACGGGAGACTTGAGAAAAAATCTCATCAGAGTAAGAGAGACATTGATCTAACTTCCTCTCTCCTCGCATACTAAATTTCAATCATCAGTGACAACTGCTGCTGATTGAAACAAAAATATGATCTCAAGCTAAAAAAGTGTATATCTTTCGATTGTCTTCATCGTCTTGGTTGGAGCTCATTTTTTCGGCCACATTTGTCACAAAGCCAATCGTAGACTCAAGCTCTGCAGTGCTTCACTCAGAATTATTTTATTTTACTGCCATAAGTTTACAGGAGTAGTACCTATCTAATTGTATCATCATTGTCTTCTGAGACCACTGATTTTTAATAGGGTTGCAGTAGTTGAGTGTGCGTCTGTGTGTGTGAAGGGGAGTTATTGCAGTTTAATTGCTCATTCACTCTTTCATATCATGACATGTTGACTCAAAGATCCTTTGAATGGTAGACCCAAACTGAATTAGACTGGACCTTGATTTCTCATGACGTACATCTTCAACTCTCAGCATATTACCAATCAGTTGTCCATCAATGAATTAAAGTAATGAAAATAAATTTCTGTGGATCCTATAGAAAAGCTTTATTTGTGCATCCTTCCTGTTTGAATCCAGCTTTTGTCTATTTCATCAACCATTATACCGGTGCCATTTTCTTAATACTTCACTCTGATGTCCTTGAGTGCAACTCACAGGCACCAAAGAGAAACCTTAAGGAAATAACTACTTACCAGTAATATGAATATGCCAATTGTCCTTCTTTAGTATTCTGGGAGCATAGAATCGAAATTCTGGACGATTCATTCCAGGAAGTTTGATTTCTAAGTTGTTTATGAAATGTGGAAAATCCCAATCCTGAAAAGAAAGATATATATTTTTTAACATAATGTATATTCTTGAATATATGTCAACTGTGAGTATAAGACGAGTTCAGAATTGAGCATAAAATTTCAGAAAATCAACTGACTCGAATATTAGCCAAGTCTGTTACTTTGCCATAACGTTGTCATGCAAGAGATTCCCTTCTTATGAATACACTGTTTATGGCACTTGGTCAGCTATTTCATATAGGCAAAAGTATTGGCCATATTTGAATGACTGAGAGGAACTGCTGATTTTGAGCCATTCTTTTAGTAAAAAAACTTGTCTAATATTAAAAAATATACAGTATTTTTACAAATTACTTTTTATCACTCATTCTTATAGAAGAACCAGTTCTTTAGAAGTATTGACAAGATTTTTACAAAATTAAAAAAAACTAATAAATGAATCCTAAACAATGACGACAGAATTGTATACAATCTCATCACAGTATATTTTTGGCTTTCTTTGTGTTTGTCAGAAGAATTGTCCAGGCTTTTTTCTCTCAAATGGCTTCTTTATGTTTGGCATGCACTTAACCTTCAATGCTTTGCTAGCTGAATGGATCCTTTTGATAAAAATATCTTGTTCTCTAAAGAAAATGCCACATCTGCTCCTGCTATTTGCATACAGAGAATGTCGTTAATCAGGCTAAGCAAGTGTCAACTACTGCCAGGAGGTTGCATGGAAAATGCGCAGATGATACACGAAAACTCTCATATCTACTTATAAATAAGTCAAATCTTTTTTCCTGTATTTCTTTGTTACATTCAGCAATTTACAGAGAAAGCCATTTATTATAATCATGGATAGTTACAGCTACTGTTATCAAAATGAGTCACACTTCATTTCAAAATAATTCAAAATTTTTGTTTTAAATTTAAAAATACATATCATATTAATTTTCTATAACGTAAAGTTGCTAAATGAATCTAGTAACATAACAATCTATACAACTCCCAATGGAGTATGGAGCCTGGTTACGAAGGCCCAGTTTCTGTTACATGCGTCAGCTTAGTGATCTTTGCAAGTCTCAAGTCTGGTCGAGACCAGGATTTTATTCTTACAAGTTTTTATGACCACCCCCTTGGCAGGATGCAAGTCCACTGAAGGGATACCTCCGCCCTAATCACACCGCTTAGAGTGTACTCTATTAGCTGCTGAGTGCACAGGGAAATCTGTCCTAATGAAGAGTTTTCCACACTTTTCACTCATACCAGGAATCAAACCCAGGACCTTCTCTGTGTGATACATATACAAGCCAAATTTGCAAATGAGCATGTTCATTTGGTTGTATGTTTGGTTGTCTAGTGTCTGCTAGCTGAGATCCTACAACTCATAATGGACTGGTCCAAATGAGATAGATTGTCTAAAAAGTATAGAAAATGGCTATTATTCCCTTCAGACTTTGCTTTTGAGATCAGAACATTGATATTTTGGGGAGGTACTTGAAAGCTGCAAACTCCTTATTTAGAGCCGTGACAAGTTGTTTCATAAGGCCTAATGTTATGTGCAGTGGTAGCATCAAACCTTCTGGGGGTAAACCTGTGGCCCCTACATGATGTTGTAATCCCCACACCTTTGGTAGTGTGCCATGTTGTCCATGCTGCCCCAAAGACAAAGATAGGAGAGAAACTCAACATACTTTAAGACATCTAGCAAGGTCTTGACACTGTTCCATTGCAGGTGAAATGATGTGCCCAGAATGTGTCTTGATCCCCGATAGACATGCTAAAATGTAGGCCTAGCACATCTTAGCAGAGTACTCTCTGAGGCAAAGCTCAAAACTGGTGTCTTTGTCGGACCACATATAAAAAAAGGTCCTGGAGTGCAAGGAATTCATTGTTACAGCTTTGTCACAGTGGTTTGGGGGTTCCAGGGCAATCACAAGGCCAAAAACTATGTGGATCTGGTTGAGATTATGGTGAAGAACTATGGTAAAATAGGCTGCAGGCTATTGCTCAAAGTCCATATCCTTGACACTCATCTTGATAAATTCAAGGAGAACATTGGAACGTTTGTAGGGACATGGCAAGGGCTTCCAGTAGGATATA
This sequence comes from Architeuthis dux, assembly GCA_006491835.1. Lineage (NCBI taxonomy): Eukaryota > Metazoa > Mollusca > Cephalopoda > Oegopsida > Architeuthidae > Architeuthis > Architeuthis dux. The sequence goes on from VCCN01007298.1 coordinate 4,794,300, forward strand.
CTGGTCTTTAAATGCTGCTACCAAGGAAAATATGATGAGAACTTGATGGAAGATTCCATTTTGTGGTCTGGTTTGTGAAAGTGAATTACACTACGTAAATCTCAAAAGACTACTCACTTCTAAATCTTTTGTGATCACTTTTGTTTAACATTAGTGTACATACATGTTAACTTAGATTCATATGTTGCTGTTTTTCTGAAAAAAAAATGTGATTTTGAAGGGAATAAAAGACATTTTCTATACTTTTTACACATAAGCAATTAGAAAATAACACTCACTACCCAGGAACAATCAATGTAGGAACATAATAGAAATTAGCACAAGTGTAGGTAGGCCAAGAAAAGAACAAGTGCGATTCCCCAGAGACTAAATAACATCACTGGAGAGCAGGTATTAGTCACAGCAGTGTACGGAGAACAAAATAATGACGGCATACATTTCAAAAGGGGGACGTTAATTATCATGGTTTGGCATTTAACAGGTAAAGTAGTGAAAACAATAATTAATGTCCTTTGGCACTGAACTTATTAAATTAATGAAAAAATATCTTGTGTGCACAACAAAGCAGATAAGAGTACCTTTATATAGCTAACTTTACAGCAATAATAAATTTATGTTTATAGCAAAATTAGAAACAACCACTGAGAGTTACATGTCAAATATGCAAGAATTTGGTGCTTTAATCTCTGAGGAGTAATAATTAGTAATTTTATAATATAAAAGCCCATGTCAATATTTGTTGCTGGTTGGTTTCTGTTATGCTAAAACAAACAGAGAGAGAGAGAGAGAGAGAGAGAGAGAGAAGAAGGAGGTAAATCAAGGCTCTTCTGTGCCTGTGTTTTTATGTCTACATCACTACTACCTCTACTACTGCTGCTGCTGATGATGATGTCTTAGCAGTAGCAAAGAAAACAATTCCACTAAATTTAGGCATCTCTGATTTTTCATGAATAAAATTGATGTTTTTCTCATATGAAGAAATAAATTTGTTTTTTACACAATTCTTGTTTTAAAATTATAAAAAAAACAGAAAATAAAAAGAGTTGTATAAAATCAACAGAAAAAAAATTTCAATCGAGGTATGCATTTTTTTGTTTGGCAATAAATACATTTATACTAAAATATATACTTTTATAATTTATTTGTACATAAATAATCCCATCGTTTGGACGGGCACTATGCTAGAAAGATAATAGTTACAGTAGTGAAGTTACAAGTTCTGGATTCAGATCATTAATCTGGCACTTTTCTTTTTGTTTAAATACTAAGCATTTTTGCCCATTCTTTCTATGAATGGTCTGAGATATAGCTATAATAAATATTATTTGTAAATAATATTCTTAATTACCTTTCCTCTTAATAATTTTTTAAAAAACCAGACGAGATGTTAGTGTAAATTACTTATTTGTGAAAAAAATCATTTCATGAATAGAAATAAGAAAGGTGAAAAGAAAAAATATGAACCGACCTGTGTAACAATAAGAATGTCCATAACCAGGATGAAGGAAGCTCCAAATGACCTTGTAAGTTCATTTGAAGGAAGGAAGCCATGGTTGAGGCGATCCCAGTTGATGTAGTCGGTAGCTATAATAAACACGACCACAAAGGTGGTAGCACTCATCATTGCCCAAAAGAGAACTATACGATGATATCCTTCTTTCCACCATTTCCTGATGTTATGAGCCCAGTGAGGATACAACTTCTCTTGCAGCATTATATCTGTTACCTGGCAAAATATACATGGAGAAAAATAATTCAAGTTCAACAAGATGTATATCTTTAAAAAGGATTCAAACATTAGTAAATTGCAAACAAGAAAAATTCTAAGCTGCCAAAGGAAGTTTCCCAGATAAAAACATGAAGAAAGAATTAAAATGAGAACAATGATGGGCGCTAATGGTTACTGCAAGCTGAACAGATAGACAAAGCCCCCTTGCTCTGTGCTCAACGGCATCTGGTCAATTCATCACTGGTAAATTAGTCGCTGGTCAAATGGTCACCAGTCAGTTCGTCGCTGGTACATTGTATAATGTTGTCTGTTATTAGTGCCTTTGTTTGCTTGTTGTTCTTTCTGGTTTAGCTGTGCTTAGTTTGAACGTGTTTGGTTCATAACTGTATTTAGAGTGTTCAAGAAAAGAAGATAGATGGAACAAAGAAACATGTTGCCTGTCAAGAAATGAGCCTTCTCCATTCCCACTTCCAGTCAGCGTTTCTGGGACCAGAAACGGAATGGGAGCTGCTGGGAGCTTGCTTCAGTGTGTTTATTATTAATAATGAACATTAATACATACATATATAAACATTACACATTGGTTGTGAGGTCAATTTGTCGATAGGACAATATGTCACCAACTCCAAGAGATGTTCAAAATTAAAAAACTAAAACTAAAGTTTAATACATTAGATATCAAAATATTCAAATTTAAGATTATGTGCAAGTTCATTGGCTACAATGAATCAAGAGGCATTACTAGATAAAATTGATTGTGCTTTATTATTGATAGATGGCGATTCTTGCACTTCTCTCACTGTTGAAGCATAATTATGTAATCCAATCTTCTTAAGCTTTTCATAACATTCCTGTGTGAAGTCTAGTCTTGCATGCACGATTTTCACACTTCTAATATATCATAGATCAATCAGCAGTCTGTTTATTCTGTGTATATATAAAACTTGTTTTTTGCCTTCCTCTGAAATGGTGAGCTGGCAGGTGGCCATGTTGATGGGTAGGATTCTTGAATAAATATAATGTTTGGGGATTAAATTCAAATATGCTAAATTGGTATAAGACCATTTGTTCAATGAGTGTTGTTCAAACCAACAAACTTAAACAAATTATAGCAGACAACAGAGACAAATCCTATCAACAAATTGACCCATCTATTAATTGACTGGTGACACTAGAGCACCCTGCTCTACAAAACTTGAAAGAAAGCCTATAAAAGTGAATTAATGAGATGGGATGATTTTTATCATCTCTAAATATTTTTCACAACTGTCAGCAAAAGAGAAAACTTAGAGCCCAAACAAACTCCAGACTGATACAGGCCAGAATACTATTCCACAGCAAAATCTCATTATCTCTTGGTTGAGAATTATATCTTAACTTCCCGTCATGATTGACTCCCTCTACAGAAAATTAAACTTGTAAACACTATTCAAATGCTTGAATATTGCTACATGAGTGTGTAAGTCTCCAGACACAAAACATGCTTAACAATTTGTTGGTTGGTAGTTCTTAGTTTCAGTGGTTCGCCATTGGCCTTGTCTTTGGGCGAGACAGGCACAATTTACCATGCCTAGTTCCTGTGGATCCATCTCTTAGGTGGCACATCCCCATTACACTAACAGGTTAGGGCCAGGGGTACTTTGAGATGCCTGCAGCAATATGCTGATGGTAAAAGGTAATTTTTGTACTTACCCATGCATAAATGTGCATGGGGTCCTGTGGGGTCCTGTGGGGTCCCACACTAAGAAAGGCCATGTGCTGTATTACATCCCAGTGAGAGGATGTATAAATAACTGTAGGATGCTCTCCAAATTGATTCTAAGACCTATGTGCAGTTTGATTTGAATAAAAGCTACATTGATTTTTATTAATAGTGGTCATTTCAACACACTTTTGTATAACAAATACAATTCCACAGAAAACATCTTCTCTCCATGTCTGTGGTTATATATTTTGCCATCATGTTTTTGCATAGATAAGAATGTTAACAATTTTTCCGCAATATGTTAAATCATTTTTCTATCAATGAACAGAAAGGAAATTCAACACAAGTATTCTTTCAATGAGAAAGTAAGCTTTTTTAAACACAGCAGCAGTACCATCAGCATCCCCCTCCTCCTCCTCCAACCAATTTCATAGACCTTTGTATCTCTCTTTAACATTATCCCATCTTGGCATCTCTCTGAAGTTGGAGTCAGTATTTCACAACAAAAATGATAAGATTAACAAGTTTTTTAAAGTGTTTCGCTAATTTTACTAGTTCTAAATTGCCTTAATTCTAATTATTGGCAAACCATTACAATTTAACAAACCATGACATCATATGCACCAGTGAAGATTTAATACTTGATAATACTTGGCTGGTAGCTCCTATTTGAGAGCCTCTTGGGATTATTAGGAGTTATGGTGTATCATGTTGGGATTGATCAATTGCGATGCTAAAATTCAGCTAATGAACAACATGATGGAATCATGAGTGCTAGCACTGGCACAAGGAGGAGCTAATAGCAGTTTGACAAAGGACAGAAAGGATGTTGTCTTCTTTCTCCGACAGCAGATAAGTAGCTACTTCTAGTTCTTTGCTTATAGACTTTAAATAGACTGTTCTCTCTTTCCTTGAGCAGTGTTACATCTAGTTGCGGTACTTTATATAAATGTACATAAAAGACCTGTTCTTAGAATTGAATGTTGTATCCAATGTTTCTTGATATGTTTGTTTGTTTTCTCCCTCCCCCTCCCTATACAAATATGATGGTATTTTTTTTTGCAAATGTCTTCTGATTTATTAGGTTTTCTAAGCCATAACCACTTTGGACACAAACATCAATATATCAAGGGACCGTAAGCAGGGAGACTTCACACCACCTACTTTTCCTCATACAAGCAGTCAGTGCAGGGCTAGAATGTTTTATGTCTTCTAGCTGGACTCGTGGAAATTCCACGGGTGTTGACAACAAAAATATCATCATTACTCTCTCATACATATATATATATGAAATCAAATGATGGATAATTTTATATCCAATCGACAGAATATGATAGTTATAATGATATTTATTAGTGAGAGCCTATATTTGCCTGGTGTCGGTGTGAGCGACTGCTAAACGAGCGGCCTAAATCGTAAATGTGAATAAAGAAACAAACTTTGTGCGGGGATCGAACCCGCGTCCACCTTGGAAGCCACCTATACACGGTGCTGTTCTAACGACTGAATGTCGGTGCTGTTCTACCAACTGAATGTAAAAAATGTCATTATAACTATCATATTCTGTCGATTGGATATAAA
>VCCN01007298.1:4820730-4834159 GCA_006491835.1 Architeuthis dux
ACATACATAAACCCACTTATATACAAACATACATAAATCCACATACATATATACAAGGACACTCATACATAAAATTTGCAAATATATAAAAACAGTCACTGTAATCACATGCATCAACCTATACAGTCATAATTGATTCTTGTGGAATCATTTTAGTTTCTCAACTACCATTTTTTTTTTACTTTCCAGAATCTTTTATAAAAAGGAACTTCTCGAATACCAAAAAGTCAATAGTCATCATCTATTATACACTTTGCTTTATATACTGTTAATACAACCTGTTGAAGACCTATAACTTCACTTTTAGCCTTCCTAAGATATTTATTATCCTTCTGCTGTAGAGCCGGTATCCCAGTAAGCTGATAATGAGGCAAAGCCTGTTATACAAGACTCAGTGATGAACAGCAAAGAGAAGGAAAGCCTGAATCTAAAAAGAAATCACTTCACAAAGATCTTTTCAGACCGAGGTTCTTGTTATCCATTTCTGGAATTTTAATGACAGTTAATTCCTAGTAGGTAACTGCAATGTTTACTAGATGTTCATTTTGAAGGATTTTGGTTAGAGACAGATCACCTCTCCATGTACCACTTCACAAAGTAGCAAATCAACACGCTGCTGAAAAGTGGCTAATTGGATGACAGGCATTAAAGGGTGAACCAATTCAGTATATATTAGATATAGGACAAATTAGTATTGGTGGCCAATGCCAGCTAGGAAATTGTTGTCTGCAAACTTCTCAGTTTCTTCAATTATTTCTTAGCAGCTTTGTAGTTACTTCAGTACTAAGTGGTAAACATGCTATTTTTGCAAAACACTGGTAGAACATTCACTGATGGATTGAGTTGTCAGATTGTACTGGTCCTCCTTCTCTCTCTCTCTCTCTCTCTCTCTCTCTCTCTCTCTCTCTCTCTCTCTCTCTCTCTCTCTCCCCACTTCAAGTTCATTCAAAACCCCTTACACCAATGTGGGAGATCCTATGCCACTTTGAACAATTTAGTGCTAGCCCCTCCCAGGTATCCGCGGGAATGTTGCATGCTTTGAGATTGGATTTCAAGACGTCCTTGTACCTCTTATACTGGCCTCCTTGAGAACACTGGCTGTTGGTTAGCGCTCCTTAACCCATAAGAACTCAGACCCATTTCTACTTGAAGGAACATTATGTGGGATTCTGGGTAGGCAAATTGACACACAGTCACATGACTGCACCAGGATGTTCAGTAGATGTCACTTAGTACACTTCAAGAGTTAAAATCAAGGATAAAATATAATATTATATAAGAGACTCAGACCAATTAAATTGTATGTGACACAGGTGTCACAGTGGGTTCTTATAGGTTAAAAGACGGCTTTTCCAGTATCCGTCTGTCCTCCATTCACTACTCAATTAGTAATCTGTAAAAGTGTGGCCTTGTGCCAGACTTTGTTTGATCTAAGTAAACTAATACACTAGTCACTAGATGCAGCTGTATCAATAATAAAACCAGTAATCAGTTTTATTCATTGCATGAGCTGAGAGTTCAGGTTGCCTACTCTGTTTTTGCTTATTGATTACACAGGGTAGCATTATTTTTCAACAGAATGTTGTTATTATCAAGACAGTCTGAATAGGCTACATTCTAGTAGTAAAACTACAGTAAAACCACAGTAAAAAAAACTGTAATGATTATGCAATCAAGCAATGCATATATTTATAAGGACATTTTCCATCTTTCATTTCAATATCATAACCTGTCCTCCATCTGTCAAGGCAAACAATAAATAGAGCGGCTATTTTTATATTTGAAATCATCAACCAAAACTGTCAAAATAGGTTTCTTCAGTTTTCAAGTCGGTCTGGTGGCTATCTATGTATGTATCGTGCATACAGGTCACATCAATGGAGTTAGAGGGCTGAAAATGTAAATATTTACTCCTCATTATGTGTAAGAAAAAACTTTTTTGTTTTTTGAAATCCCCCCAAAATAGGTTTTTTGAGGGGGGGTTCAATTTGAGAGAGAAGTAATTACTTTATTGATCACCCCTTTTTTTCAAATTCTTTAATTGATCACCCCAACACGGCAATGGTTCCAAAAGACATTGGACACATGATGGTTTTTATTGTGACTAACCAGACCTGTTTCATATTATTGTCTGAGCAGATGAAGTGCTTTTAGGACAGTGGATTATCCAAATATTCATTCAACCTGTCCTTTCACTGTTTTTCATGATGGTGTGCCAGTGACAAGACCATGGTCAAGATTACTGGTGAAGGAACAGAGCAAAGGGTGAGTTGGATTCATGTCTTTCCCAAAATCATTGGTACAAAAGTGATATAAGCTGTCTCAACTGGAATTTGAACTCTGTACACTGATTCTGTTATTCAAACTAACAACCATTACACCACCTTACACTTCCAATAGTAACAAAATAGAAAAATAATCAAAATAACTGGTAAAAGGACAGAATTTGGATTCATGCCTTTCCCAAAGGCATTATGGTGAAAGATGTATAAGCTTTCTCAAGCAGAATTTGAATTGGGTTTGCTCATTCTGTTTTCCAAGCTGATAACCATTACACCATCTCAAACTTCCAGTAATAATAAAAATGTTTAAATCCATAGCCTCTCTCCATCAACATGGATGTAGCAGCTAACCGTTAGGCCAACCACACTCTATGGATAGTTATATAGATATTAACTGTTAAGGCAGATAAAGTTGGGGTCGCGCATATAATCAAAAGGCAGAAGACAATGTTTACTAAAACTACACGAATGCTAGATATATGTATATGCTAGATATATGTATATGCTAGATATATGTATATGCTAGATATATGTTTAATATAGGTCAACAGGTCTTTTGAGATATATGCCATTCTTTTTTTTATTTCAGATTACAAAAATGTTAAGGTTTTTATTTTAAGGTTAAATATTGCTTTATACATTTCCATAAAACAACTAGGTAAAACCAACAACCAAAGTTGAAGAGATTTTAGAATAATAGGTACACTAACACATAACTTCCTTTAAATAATAATAATATTTAATAGAAGTAGCATTATCGATTATTGCCATTAGAAACCTGTTGCAGCTCACTTTGTTAATGAGACAAATTAACAAAAAGTTGTGTGTGGAGAGAAAGACCTGTCAGTTTTTAGCTGTAATATTTATAGTGCAGGGAAAGCTTAAGAAGCTGAGAAGACCCTTAATTATTATTAAAAAGAGTTGAGACGGCTTTTGGCACAAGTACCCTAGCAACCCATTCTGATTATAGAACCTCTGACTTGTAATGTTAATAAGGATTAAGTCAGAATTAGTCCTATTTTTATTTCAGACCAATTATATCCGCTTTGGCCAGGATAACTGAATTACTCAGGTTAATCTTATCAGCTTCAATCATGGACCACAATCAGGATTGGAAGCAAAGTATTAAGTTTCTTGTACCAAGGATCAGTGCAATGGGATAGGGGTTGGCAAACTACGGCTGAGGGCCAAATCCAGCCCATGGCCTAATTTCATCCAACCCGCCGACTTCATTGAATATGTGATGTTGAATTCCTAAATACTTTGTTTCCCTTATCTATATTTGGTTATCGAACAATAAAATGCAGTATCGAAAAATAGAACAAAATTCTCATTTTTACAGTGGCTTCATACGAATCAATGTTTTATTGCTAAAAATGTTTTAAAATATTGTGATTCAAATTTTGTGTATGTTAATAGAACAGCAAGAATGCGTAATTCCTGGTGTTCTGTGAATAAACACAACATTTGAACCTCAATTTGGCAATATTTTGTCCTAAAAAAGAATTTTATAGTTCTTACTGATTGATAGCACGCTTCTCCATTAATCACATAAATTATACAGTGAAAATTTCAGATCAAAATTCAGCTAATCACTGTGTCAGGCTATACATTTATTTATCCATCCACGTATACATTTTAAAAGACTAATAAAAAAAATATTTATCTTTTGATGGAAAAAGTAGATTGAAAGTAATCATGACAATCTCAAAGACAAAAAAATTACTTTGTAACTGTGTCACTTCATTTTAATAACTTATTACATATCAAGCAAGAAGAGAAAGACAAGCATTAAAATGCTGACTGATGTTCCTTTTTTTAAGTTCATGTGGAAACCATTTTCCTAGCTTCTAAATTTCTCCTATGGTATGTAAATGACATGCTACAGTTGATTGATTACATAAGCAATTGAGAGCTGAATAAACTTCAAAGACACTTTTAAGATTTCCCTAACAAAAGATGGTGCTGAAAAAATTTGCCTCAAAAGTGAATAAATAGAAAAAAGAAAACTTACCATCCAAGCAGTAAAGAAATCTCCGCACCACGTCCCACAGGCAGCTCCTTTCATAAAGAGACCATTCGTGATGCCCATGGCAGTGGTGATATAATATCCATCAGTACTATCTCCACCAATTAAGAGAAAGGCATTGTAGAGGTATGAAAATATTAATAGACAAACAAGTGTTGTCATAAACATTGTCATCCAAGAACCATGAGATTTTTGGAACATTTTCAACTTGAAATAGCGCTCTGCAAAGATTGAACATAAAAAATAAAGCAGTTTTATTTGGTAAATATTTCAATTAGAAAATATTGCAGAAATACATTTTGTGAATATCTTTTGCACAAAAAATTAAATCAGTTTTATATTATGAATATCTAGATTAGAAGACATTGCAGAAATACATTTTTAAATATTTTTGAGTCTCTTCAACATCATGAAATTAAATGTAAGAGAAAAAGTCTACACATAAAAGAAACATTAAAAACTTTTAAAATATTATGACAGACACTTTCTCAGAGTTTAAGAAATGATTTCATCAGTAATATTATCTTTTTAAGATAAAGTAAAATTCAAGTATTAACCTAAAGTTTACAACATCAAAAAGTAAAAAATAATATTATGATAGGCAACCTCTGAGTTTTTAAAAATGATTTCTTCAGAAGTATTATCTTTTTAAGACAAGGTAAAATTCAAGTATTCACCTAAAATTTGCAACATTAAAAATTTTTTTAAAAATCTCATATCTTTTCTGAAATTATTTGTTCAGTGGTATTATCTACTTAAGACAACATAAAATTCAAGTATCAACATAAAATCTGCAACATTAAAAACTAAAACAATCTCATGACAGAAACCTTTTCAGTATTATGAAAAAAGGTTTCTGTCATGAGATTGTTTTAATAAATCCTATTCTTGATATCACAGATTGCATAAATAGCTAGTTATAAACAATCTCTGAATGCAGTAATAGTTATTTAAGCATATAACTTGTACAATATTTTAAGATTATGATACTAATACAGTAGTGTGGGTTCTTTTGCTGACAAGGATTCGGGCATGTTTTGAATGTCAGTTTCTCCAAGTGTCCCTTGTAAAAAAACACATTTGATAAAATAATTAAAAATTTGATAATCCAACATTAACAAAAAACATTAACTCAAAATTAAAAAGAAGATAGACATTTGTAAAATACGCTTTTGATTTGCATAGCTTACAACTGAACAGACATACAGAATTAGTTTAAGATGTTCAGAAATATGGTGGCTCAGTAAAAACTCACAAGAAAAGGTAACATATCAAATGAAAAACCTTTTAACGCCATACTTGGAAGTCACTGACAAGACTAATCAAAACATTTCTTATATTTTAATTTCTTTTCCTATTTCAGTAATCTTTCTGTCAAATAGTGGTTACATTTAAAGTTGATGACCTTTATATAGATCCACATTTATAGAAGACCACCAAATTCCAATGAATACATTACACTCAGTTTTACCATGTAAGAATGTATAAATGAGTTGAACTATAATCATAATCAAACATACACATACAAATGAGCCAGTGTTAACAAGAAAAATAATCTCTGAGAATGTAATCAGGCATGAACCCTAAATATTAGTAACACAAGGTCTGTCCGTAAAGTATCCAGCCATTTTGAATATCTCAAGAACCAGTTGCACGGCCTTGATGTAACTTGGCAACCATTCAGAGGGGACCTTACTGTGCATGTGTAACCAGACACTATCTCATACAGCTACTCAGTTGGCAGTGAGACACCAATGAGTGAACTTGTGTACTGTGAGACTGTCGCATTCACAATGAATGAGCAATGCTCATTCTTCATCGTCTCATGTAGGGCTTTTGGCAAAACATTGCATCACCCAGGACTGTCACCCCCGCTCCCTGCAATTTCTGGCGTTTCTCAACTAGATTTCAGACTGTGGACGAGATTAAGGAGAATGCAATGAGGCAGCTGATGGTGATCCAGAAAGAAGACTTTGCAGACTGTTTTGACAGGTGAAAGGGAAGTTGAGATAAGTGGGTGAGATCCCAAGGGGAATACTTTGAAGCAGACTAAGGCACCATTGCCCTAGGTTGGCTTTTTTTCTTTCCAGACAGACCTTGTAAGGAGCAATATGAATCCTGAAAATATCTTTCATTTATCTCCTCTAAATTCATGTTCCGGATAAAAGAAAACTCTTGAGATAAACAACACACACTCACACTCATCTCAGTATCTATCTATATCATGATCATGGATCTCAATATAGATAGATCCACATCTTCGTCTTAGATCAAAACATGACAACTTTGGCATCAAGCTAATCACTCTCAATGTTTCTTAAGCCCTGCATGCTGAATACTCCACTACAGTAAGTGCATGTCTAAGTCTTATGAAGTTCAGTAGTTTACTGATTATAAAGCTGTGAAGGATTACATAGTCAAATTATAAACTTTGTACAAACCAAAAGTTAAGGCTCTTGAATCATGAATACAATTCAGCTGCTTTTTGTTGGATAATCGCTTTAGGCCCAACAATAGATTTTAATTTAAAACTTAAAGGTAATGATAAATATAAAAGTAAAAACTGAAACTGCAAAACCAATTTTTTCAAGCAGTACCTTCTCTTTTACAAGCATCATAATTTTTTATTATTTTAATGATTTAATTAATTAGAAAAGAAAAACCGAAGATGACACTACTTGATAAATTAAAGATTTGATCTTTTTTAATATTCTGAATTTTATAGAAACTGCATTCAGCAGAGTTTGAGCCTGAAACCCTCTGTATGTGGCAAGCAGACAGGCACTTACCACCAAGCCACAGTGGTTTGTCATTATTTGAATATAAAATAATTCTCAAATGGTTCTTCGGACGATTGAACTCCTTGTAGTTTGTGTTGTAAACACAACATTTGGGCTGATCCATTCTTCAGACTTTTTCAGAAGTAAAATCCGAGTGTGATGGGGTAAACAGAAGTTTTGTTTTTAAAGGGGGTAACCCTTATAATGCAGGGCCCAGGTCCCCATCACACTCGGATTTTATACCTGAAGAAGGCCAAAGAATAGATCAGCCGAAACGTTGTGTTTACAACACAAACAAGACGGAGTTCAATTGTCTGAAGAACCATTTGAATATTTATGACCCTTCTCAAAACTATAGAAAATATCTATAAAATAATTCCCTGAATATTATAGTATCTTGTCTACTGCCATTATAAAAAGAGCCACAAAAACAAAAATCAAACCGCATTTATTATTATGGGAATTGCAGTAGCATATAGCGCCCGAGATGAGGGCCTGAATCTGATCAATTCAGGCCGGGTTAACTGGTCGAGAGGGTATGATGTTGAGAAACCCGAAATCCTCGATGATACCAGCAAGACATCATTGAAGACTCATCTCGGGGCATCTGAAAGATGTATCTTTATAACTACTACTTAGTAGATTAGACATTGGAAGAAGAAAAAAATGAAATCAACAATGTAAGCAACAAAGAGAATCATAGATAATAATATATAATAATGAAATTTTCAGTTTCAAAGTTTTTACAGAACACTTACTGAAAAGCAGCTCATGAAACAGTAATTTTCCCAACACAAGGCCTGTGAAAATGCCACACATCCAAAACGTAAACTTGAAAACACTCCAGTGATTCTTGGGATACTTGGTAAACAGAAAAGAGAAATCGTTCCCAATAACAGGCACATGGCTCTCCTTGACACTGTGTGCCACGGGGTCTTCAGCATAAACAAGGAAGTTGGCAACAACGACTAGGTAAGCAACGGCCAGCCGGCAGTACGGGTGCTGGAAAAAATAACGAGCATCTCTCTCCATGAACAATGAGTAAACACTGGCAGCATCAGTTTGGTCTTGGTCTTGAGTGGAGACTACTGGTGTGGAAACTCGGGTTGTGTCACCCATGTCTGAATGTTCATCTGTGAGGAGAACCCGCTCAGCCGGAAATCTGACGTTGGTGTCACCATTGTTGACAATCTCGGAGGCGTGGCTATTTTTCTCTTCATCGTGTTTAATGTTATTCAGAGCAACATCATTGAGGTTAACTTCTTGATATCCTTTGCAGTTATTTGGTTCCATGTCAGCTCCAGTTTCTATGGCAACAGGCATTGTTTCCTGTCAAGCGATGGAGACTTTCATAAGGTGAAGCCAAATTGAATTATCTCCCATTTGGTGATTTCCTGAAGAAAGAAAACAAAAAATTAGGAATAGATGAAAGTTTGTAATATTTACAAGTGATAATATGAAGGGTATTGAAATGCATGAAGGCTGAACCAACAAAATATCAGCAACCACTCACCTCCCCAAAACAACATTAAATATAGGAAAAAACAATTCTGTGTACCTTTATTTACAAAATCATTTTGTTTGATATTAATTCATTAAGTAAACTTTTCCTTGACTACCATCTGGGGACTTTTGCCATTTTAGACAACTTATAATCTTGAATTTTTTAATTTACATCATTGGTAAAAAACAAACATTCTGTGTGACACACCCATGTACACTGATTACACCATGCAACACAATTTTTATTCCTGGGTAGTGAGTGTTATTTTCTAATTGCTTATGTCTAAAATACATAGAAAATGGCTAATATTCCCTTCAAACTTTGATTTTGTGACTAGCACATTGATTTTTTTAAATTTACCTATTTCCCAATTGTACAAAAGGTGAATTTGCATATGTTTTATTCATATTTTTTATCAGAAACACAGCAGCATATGAATCTAAATTAACATGTATTTACACTAATGTTAAACAAAAGTGATCACAAAAACATTTAGAAGTGAGTAGTCTTTCGAGATTTACAATTGTACTGTAATTCACTGTCACAAACCAGACCCCAAAATATAATCTCCCATCATGTTCTCATTCCTTGGTTGCAGCGTTGTAAGTCCAGTATATACTGGTGGAAACGCTCGCTTGCTCTTCTGAATATATTTTAATGTTCTCCTTCATTTTATCAAGATGGGTTTGAAGGATATGGACTTTGAGGGACAGCCTGCAGCCCATTTCTCTTTTGTTCTTCACCCTATTCTCAACCAGCTTAACAGATTTTGGCCTTGTGATTGCCTTGGAAGCCCGAACCACTATGACAAATCTGTACCAAGCTCCGTCCTCCTTCTTAGTGAGCTTCCTGGAGAATTCCTGGCACTCTGTGGTCCAACGAAGACACCGGCTTTGACCTTTTCTCAGACAGTACTCCATGGCAGCATCTGCTAAGATCTAAGAGGCCTACAAGGCATATTTCTGCATATCTCTCAGGGATCAAGACAAATTCTGGGCATCTCATTTCACCTGCAGTACAACAGTGTCAAGACATTGCTAGATGCCTTGAAGTTGGATGAGTAGGGCTGGGAGATCATCGGAGACTTCCAAATGGTGGCATTCCTGACGGGTCTCCAAGACAGTTTTACCAAGTTTCTCTGCTATCTTTACCTTTGGGACAACAGGGACACCTTGGCGCATTACCAAATGCCACAGTCACCCAATTACTATGTGGGGATGAACAACGTCATGTGGGAGCCTCTGGTTGACCCTCGGAAGGTGTTGATGCCACCACTACACCTAAAATTAGGCCTTATGAAACAATTTGTCACACCTCTAGATAAGGAGTTTGCAGCCTTCAAGTATGTTCCCTAAGCTGTTTGTGGTAAAATAGGTAAATTACAAAATATCAATGTTCTGAATACAAAAGCAAAGTTTGAAGGGAATAATGGCCATGTTCTATACTTTTTAGACATAATCAATCAGGAAATAACAATTAAAGTTTTTTTTAAAAGTTGCATAGTGTTATCAATGAAAATAACCATAACTACCTTTTTTTTCAAATAGTTCTTCAGACAATTGAACTTCTCTTGTTTGTGTTGTTAACACAATGTTTCGGCCAATCCGTTCTTTGGCCATCTTCAGGTGTAATATCCATGTGATGGGCTAAACAGAGGTTTTTTTAAAATTTCTACGGGGATAACCCTGATAACGTAGGACTTGGATGTTTCTTTGTCCTTGTCTTGTTGGGTTTGTGTCTGTTGAGCAGCAGAAGCCACATCAGGTTGAACTCAGCACTTGACTAATGCATTTAGTTGACATGTTGATATGAGCTGCCTCTTTGATTTTTCTCTGCTTCCAACAACATTCTCCGTCAATAATCTGGACTTGCTCCCAGAGAGGAAAGTGGTCGCCTTTCTCTCTTCAGATGTGGTCTGCCATAGCAGATTTTTCTATCTCGTCCTAGATTATGGCTTTTTTGTGTTCCTCAAGTCTGACTTTGAGGGGGCGACCTGTTTCCCCCGTATAGATTATTCCACAGCTAGGTTTGACCATTTTAAGCCCCAAATTTATCTGGACAAATTAGAGGTGCATCTTAAAAGCAACTGCATGATTCATGCCAAGAAATATAGTACATTGAACTTGTTAAATAAGGAAGAGAGCGAACTTGATAAAAAACTAAAATCTGATAACTGAAACTGAATATCACTGAATTACATTGATAAAGCTTGTGCCAGGATTTTCTCTTATTAATCACTGCTACCCACAACAGACCGGTTTAAACACTGTTGCTGGGTTTAGTTAATCACTGCTACCCACATCAGACAGGTTTAAACACTGTTGCTGGGTTTATGTTATTTATGTGTTCTGACATTTATATCTATCTATCTATCTATGTTCACCCAGCCCTAACCGTAGAAACTGGAAATTTGCCACACACACTCCTCTCAATGAATAGGGAAAATTGTTTTTTTTAACTCCCCCCCCCAAATAGGTTTTTAGTGGGGGGTTCAATATACAATGTAAGTTTATACCAAATTGATCCCTTAGTTTGTGTCCAGCAGTATTCTCACTTGTTTTTTGAAAATTTGGACTATATAATGATCACTGCTACTGCAGTGATTCATAATTTTCCTTAGAATGCTAGTTTATTATATGTCTTGCAATTGGACCTGTTTTGTGAAGTACATGCAAAATTTGATTATTGTTTATTCTTATTAGATCAAGTATTTTAAATCATTATTATCAATTTTGACTACTATTAATAATAATGGTTTACAATACTCCATCTAATAAAAAATAAATGCTGAAAGATAATAATAAAATAACCCAAGAGAGCACCAATCTCAACTACGTGCCTTCTAACTCAAGAAATTAATGTTAACAGAGAACAATAGAAGAGCATAATTGCAACAAGTCTTGTGCCGACGCAAGCATCAGATTTCTAGGAATGAATAGCTGTCTACAAAATTAAATGGCTTCATTTTCAATGCAGCACAACCCATCTCTGTACACAAGTTGCCCATATTGTTGGAAACAGGCATGAAAATTGTGGGGGGGAAAAAAACATGACAATTGAAGCCTCACAAAATACAAATTAAAAGTTTTCTTTTATTGCAATCAACAACATGAAGATGATTCAAACAAAGAGGAGAGGGAAAAAAGAGACAATGGTCTTTTCAACATGTATTATTACCAATGGACTATTTAAACCAATTTCAACTTTTATTGAAGCAATAATCAAAAAACCATCATAAAACACATCAATAAATGAAAACATCTATAAAAATAAATAAAACGCAGAATCTGTTAAGACGACAACACCACAATGATAAATGCTGGAGTTGTGAAACTTTTAGCAACTGTGATGCTTAATTTCTTTCTTTTTTTAAAAACTTTATACTTTAAAGTTTTCAGAACATTTAGAACATTTTTAAAACATTTTAGAACATTTTATTTTAGTGTGAAAAAAAAGTATATTGTATATACACGCACACATCATAACAATCATATTTAAACAATATCTAGTGCTTTAAACCTTTGCAGTGGTGTAATAAACATTATAATTCTTCTTAAAATGATTTACATCACTTGATAGCACTACATATTCTGGTAATCTATTCCAAAGTCCCACCACTCTATTGCTAAAAAAGAATTTTCTGATATTCAATCTACTTCTATTTGCTTCTACCATATATGTGTGGCCTCTCAGTCCCTTGTACCCACTTCTAGCAAAAAGGGTTTACTACTTCTAAAGCGCGCATAATCTTAAACATTTCTATTAGATCAGTTTGCTCTAAATATAAACTGATAGTACAATTTAATTTTATGGCAGCACCATTAACATTCTTGATATAGGTCTAACAAGTCTCTCACAAGAATTATACATTTTTCTCATCATTATTTAACAGATCTCCTTCAAGAATTATTAATTTTTGTTATCATTATCCAACTGGTCTCCCTCAAGAATTATTAATTTTTCTTGTCATTATCTAACTGGTCTCTGTCAAGAATTATTAATTTTTGTTATCAATAAATCAGCTGGATTAACTTAGATTAATTTCATATAAATATCAATACTCATTTCAGCTTGTGCACTAAAGTAATTGGTACAATTAAAATTCTCTTAGTAATTTGTGATAACTAAAAATATCAACAACTAACTTACTAAACTTTGTAAGCAGACTCATTAAAGGCAAGAGAGAATGTAAGTAGAAACAAAAGTTGATATAACAATTATTAAATTATTATCATACTATAATAATGTAATACAGGTACACAATTTCTTACCTGAAACCCTTGGGACCAAATACTTTTCAGAATTTGGAATTTTTCGCATATCAGAATGGTATCAATATTTAAATCAATAATGACAGATGCTTCCTTTTCCGTTTCTCAATGTTACCCAGAGGAAAATCTTCAACTATTTTAAAAAGTTTTCAGTTTTCAAAGTAAAAAAAATCACCCAAAAATAAACAAATTATCTGCGAGCAACTGAGGCATGCCGGACTAGTAAGAGCATTGAGACCGACACAAGTACGTGGAGTGGGTTGAGCCAAGTCTGTCACAAAAAAAATTAAATCTGCTGTGCAGAACCTTGGTTGAACAGGGTCATGTCAAGTCAAATTTATTGCCAAATGCAAGCTTTGGTATGCAGACGACATCCATTGAAGAGATTGTATACCTGTAATTATTATACTTGAAGCAACATCAGACCACCTTGCAAGCTAATATTAACATTTAGAACATTTTTAGAACATTTTATTTTAGTGTGAAAAAAAAAAGTATACAATTTGTATATAACAAGTACCCATCATAATAATCATATTTACACAATATCTAGGGCCTTAAAC
>VCCN01007298.1:4853520-4871271 GCA_006491835.1 Architeuthis dux
ATTACCGGAATATGTAGGTGCTATCAAGATGTAAATGATTATAAAAAGAATTATGATGTTTATTACACCACCACAAGTTAAAGGCCCTAGATATTGTGTAAGGATGAGTGTTATGATGTGTGCTTGTATATACAATTTGTATACTTTTTTTCACACTAAAAATAAATGCTATGTCACAGACACATCGCAAACTATAAACCTGACAAGTAGAAGCAAATACAAAGGGAGGTATGCATGAAGCAGTGAAATATGTACAGTAATATTATTCTAAATTATGTGTTTATCACTGGGAAATAGTTGATGTTCTTGTTTTTTTTTATATGAATTGCATAAAATTATATCCAAAAAGCCAAGTTATGAAATATGCCCGTAATCGTGAGATGAATCCTTTGCAGATTTTATCATATTTCAAATACTGTTTACTTTCAACTGCCAATAAAAGTGTCTGAATGTTTTGAGCCTAACCAGGACACTCATTTGGCCAAAGATTGATCTTACAGATCAGAACAGAATAAAAGTTTCTGTTTCAAGTTCCAGAACGTTTATTGCAAGTTAGTTACAACATATAATGAAGATTACACAGAGTTGAACTATTATAATAAAAACATCAATAACAAAGGGGGAAGCAGCTATGAAAGAATCAATGTATCATAATTTCTGAAATCATTGTCTTCATACACAAACTTCTCAGATGAATCTACGGCCCTATCGGCTGGGGCCTAGATTACGTTATGACCCCCCCCCCAAACAGGGGCCAACTGTGTTTTCACCAAGGTCGCAAGACTCTATTAAAAAAATAACCTTTCACCAAAGTTGCAAGACTCTATTAAACCAAAAAAACTTCCAACTTTTGGAAGTTTAAACTTATTTCGGCATTTAATGACGCTAAACAAATCAATCAATCAATCAATCAATCAATCAGATGAATCTAGTTACATGGACAATTAACTTGGATTTGGTCATTCAAAGTTTAATAATATTCAAATATTATATGTGACAATGTTAATATCACTAGAAAAATTTAAATATTAAAGGAAATAAAATTATTGTGAAGCAACAAATACAGGAAAATAATATTTGTATTACATCTATAATATCACTGGAGTTAATAACATTTGCAAGAGTTAGTTTCATTTTGTCATGAGGGAAAATACAGGCGTCCCCCGTTATAACTCGTGTTGGGGTCCAAGAAAGCCAACCACATTATAGCCAAGCCATGATAATTGCAGAGTGGGTATGGGCGATATTCAAGGGAAGGTGATAGATAAAAGATGGCGAACATCGTTTATCGTATAAAAACTAATATAAGTGAGATTTGAACAAATAAACAAAGGCATTCTTTAATATTTGTTTTTATTAAATAATACCACCAAAATAACTACAATATATTACGACGTATACCAAATTTCAGTCTTTAAAAATTAAATATTTACATCAATGACTTAATCCTTTAAACCCTCAGGCCCTCTGCCTTCAGATACACTTTATCTGAGCTGTTGAGAGGAAAGAGGAACATTTTTTTAAAAAGGTTAGTTTCTTGAATACTGAAATGTTTTTGTCTAATTAATCACTGCTACCACATGTTTATTAATCATTGCTACCAAAGGTTTAGGTTATACATGTATTCACACATTTATATAAGCTGAAAACCAACTCATAATAACACAAAGAGCCATGGAAAGAGCAATGATAGGGATTACTCTAAGAGATAGAAAAGAGGACTAGAGTGAAGGATATTATACAACTAATTAAGCAGCAAAAATGGAGATGGGCTGGCCACCTAGCAAGAAGAAATGACAATAGATGGGGGGAAAACATTAACCGACTGATGCCCATGGGACAGTAAACGCAGTAGTAAAAGACCAGACACACGATGGAGGGACGAGATAGAAAGGTTTGCCGGTAAGACTTTGCAGGAGTTAGCACAAGATAGGCTGTCATGGAAGGAGATGGGAAAGGACTTTGTTCAGCAGTGGACTTATATGGCTGATGATAATGATGATGATGTATCTATCTATGTATCCAGACTTTTCCCAGCCCTAACCGTTCATTTGCACACACACTCCCCCTCAGTGAGTAGGGAAAACCCTCTTTTTGTTTTTTGAAAATTCCCCCAAAAAGGTTTTTAGTGGGGGGATTTAATATGCAATGTAAGTTTATGCTAAATTGGTCACTGGTTTGTGCCCGCTTGTTTTTTGAAACTTCAGACCTTTTTTAATGATCACAGCCCAACAAAGGGCGTAGAAGTAACTTATTCATTGATCAACCCTTTTTCCAACTTTTTAATTGATCACCCCAACACAGCATATGTGGGTGGCAGTGTTTCATAATTTCCCTTGGAATGCTAGTTTCAGTTGTTTTTTATCACAACTGTCAGACTGTCATTCTACAGTTGTTAGTAAGCAGCACGGATCTGTATTTCTGATCCATGCTACTTACTAATGACGGTAAAAAGACAGCCTGAGAGTTTCGCTAGAAAGCAACCAAAATTAAGATGAAAGAAATACTAGCCAAAAATTAATAAATATCTAGATCTTGTTTTTTTTCCAACATAATCTCCAGCTTTCATTAGATCTGGTAGCATTAAGTCTTTATTTCGAACATCACCAGTAAACACTAAAATTGTTAGGAATAAAGTTAATTTAACAGCATAAAAATATGTCAGTCTGACTTGTGCATAAAGTCAATTCAGCATTTAAAATGTGCAGTTTCTTCAAAATGATACAATATAAGTTACACGTTTACATTTATTGACTCTGTACATACAACTATCATTGCCAGTCATGAAAAATAAGTCTCTGCCAAAGAATTACAATTTGTTTACAAAAGCTGTGTAGCAAACAGCAAAGCAGAAGACTGCCAAAATCAATGGATTCCATTCTTAGAGCTATGCTTTGAAGTTCCAAAATAACAATAGCTAAACACTACTTAGAGGTATTGAATGTAACAAAGTCTCTTACCATGTTTATTCATGCTCAACATACTACACTTTATTAATTTTTGTCTGGCATTTCTTTCAATTTCAGTTCCTTTTCATCACAACTACTCAGACCGTCATTCTGCAGCCGTTAGTAAATAGCATGGATCAGAAATACAGAATAAGCTCTCGGAGAGACTCAAATGTGCATCCCTTTTGCCTTTGGAAGCCAATCTTACCATGATAGCTGCTCTAATCAAGCCATTCACAATGAGGGCCATATGCTCCCCTTGGGGGCCGTAGCACATTTGATGTGGGGGGAGGGGGGCATAGACTGAAATAATAATGAATTTCTGTCTATCTGTTCGTTGTAAACCTGTTTGACAGGGGGCCCCGGAACCTGAAAAAAGCTCTTGAGGGGCCATGGCCAAAAAAAGGTTGAGAATGGCAGCTCTAACTGATTGAGCTATGAGAGCTCATGATTTGCAGATGATCAAATCTAACCATAAAAACTTATTCCTTATTTTTTCCTGATTCCCGAGCGTTGTCATATTTGATGCTATTGTTTTGTATATATACACTAGTAGTATTAGTAGTAATATTATCTTGGATTTTTATTAGATGAAGCATTGTCAACCATTATCAATCTTTTTACTATTTATCTCAATTTTAGTTGCTTTTCATCGCAATTACTCAGATTGTCATTATACAGCCGTTAGTAAACAGCACGAATCAGAAATAAAAGAGCTCTTGGCAAGACTCAAAGGCGAATCCATTTTTCCTCAGGAAGCCTGTCTTAGTGTGACTGCTGCTCTACTGCTTTAGCTATGAATGCCAATGGCTAGAAATGCTCAAATCTAACCATATAGTCATATACCCTATTTTCCCTGAATGCTTGGTAATGCCATCTTTGATATTTTAATTACACTAGTAGTATTAGTAGTAATATTACCTTGAATTTTTATCATTATTAGATAAGCATTGTCAACCATTATTTATTTTTGACTCGTATTTCTTTCATCTTAATTTCTGTTGCTTTATTTACACTAGTAGTATTAGTAGACAGCCGTTCCATACTGGTTCTCCATCAATGGGCCAGCTCAGGCACCTACCAACTCCAGAATGTTCACCTCCTGTGGTCCAACCATAGTTCAGCCTTACTGTCGGAACTTTCCCTCAAAAGGGGCGGCAGACCCCATAGCTAGCTCGGGCATCTGTCAAGAGAAGGACAGTCCTCTCAAACCTACGACCTATAGGCTCTGCCCCTATCCGCGCCACTCCGGTGGACCATAGGATCTAACCCTCGGTTTAAAGGGTGGGGTTGACCCTGGGCAAGTCGCACTTCACCTTAAAACTACACTGCTCAGGCTGGAAGTTTACTCCCCACGTTGATCCCGCCGTCTATGGTCTTAATGCAAACCTAAGGTTCAAAGGGTGGGGTCGGCCGCGCGCACGTTGCACTTCACCTTAAAACTCCATTGCGTAGACCACGGATTCTCCACATTTAGGCCCCACCGACCTAGGACCCGAATAAAGACACGGAAAACCCGTCCCAAATCTCCGTCCGCAGAGCCAAGTCATTCATTCATTCATTCAGTATTAGTAGTAACATTATCTTGAATTTTTATAATTATCAGATGAAGCATTGTCAGTCATTTTTAATTTTTGACTAGTTATTCTTTCATCACATCTATTCTTTATTTTTTGATCTGCACTGTTTACTAATGGCCATAGACTGATAGTCTGTGTAGTTGCGATTAAAAGCAATTGAAATTGAGATGAAAGAAATACTAGTCAAAAATTAATAATGGATGACAATGCTTCATCTAATAATAATAAAATATCAAGATAACACTTCACTTTATTGATAAGCTTATCATGAATGAATACAATTACAGAAAAATGCAAAACGGCATAGATGTGAGCAAAGTCACAAGGAGATTGATGATATCACAAACTGATGATATCACAAATTCTGATGATAGCTAAACTTTGAATCAGATATTTTTTCTGACTAGCTTTGATTTCTCTACCAACAGCTCCACTAGATAATGTAATTGTTGCTGCTAAGGAATTCCTACTATGCAATAAACAGCCACATAAACATGGATTTTAATTGGCTGTTGTTTTGTGAAAATAAGACATAAGAAAAGTAGGAAATAGTAGACAGCAGTAGATTAGAAAGGTTGCAATGAGTTACATGAGATTACAACTGGGTATAATTAAGCTCAAGCATAAAAATTCTATAAAAGTTCAATCTTTAAAACAAAAACTTTTTTTCCAATAGTAAGTAAAGAAATGCCATGTTCGTACAGAATTTGACACATTTGTTCAGACGCAAAGAGATTTAATTGGAGGACTATGTAACAAATAGTTAAATCAGCTGAAAAGAAATTGCATTTCCTTGTAATAGACTTTATTTAGACAGAATGATGCCTAATTTATAGATAGAATAGAAAAACTGAGCCTGGCAAGTGAAACTTCTTACCATAGCTCACCTAATTTAAATCAATCTTACAAAATCTGCAATGCTATACATATCAACATGGCTAAATTGTTCTCACTTAGCCTTTTCAATATCACATCATTAAGATCTGTGCACTCAACTACTGTTAAATGAAAGTGTCTTCAAAATTTATGGTTTGGGCATTTTTTAAACTTTTTTACATAAGAATTAGGGGTGATCAATGAATAAGTTACTTCCCTCACCTTTTGTTAGTCACTTAATTGAAACTGTCACATGACTAACATCTTCTGGCAGCATGCTGTGTTGGGGGTGATCAATTAAAAATTGAAAAAAGGTGTGATCAATGGATAAGTTACTTCTCTCGCCTTTTACTTATATTGCATATTGAACCCCCCACTAAAAACCTATTTTGGGGGGGAATTTTCAAAAAATAAAATAAAACATTTTCCCTACTCATTGAGGGGAGTGTGTGTTCAAAATTTCAAGTTTCTACTATGAACGGTTAGGGCGGGGTGAAGTCCAGATACATAGATAGATACATAGATATGAAATCAAATAATGGATAATTTTATATCCGACAGAATATGATAATTATAAAGACATTTAATTAATTGGGAACCTATATTTGCTCAGTGTAAGTGTGAGTGACTGATAAACAAGCGACCTAAATCGTAAATGTAAATAAAGAAACGAGCACCGTGCGGGGATCGAACCCACGTCTACCTTGAGAGCAACCTTATAAATTCCAGCTCAGAAGGGCGGAGGATTGGGCAGATACTACACTCTGTAGTGTAGAAAAGCGCAGTGGTTGTACATTCTAATCTGACCAGTGTTACAATAGTCCAACATACAAATTCACAAAGTTAGAGCAGAGGTCAGCAAACTGTGGCACGCGGCTTCATTTCATTCTGCCTGCCGACTTCATTAAGTATGTGATGTTGCATACAACAATTGTTTTCCTTATCTATCTTTGGTTAACAAACATTAAATTTCAGTTACGAAAAATGAAGCAAAAGTCTCATTTTTGCAGTGGCCTCAAATGAATCAATGTTTTATAGTCAAAAATATTTTAACACTATGCATTTCTGTTGTTCTATTAATATACATGGTTAACTAGGACAGTAGATGTTATATCAAGTCATACAAGTTCTCATTGATTGATAGTACAAGGAAGTTTATGCAGGTATGTACTCCTATAATGAAAAACATTAAAGTAATTAAAAAACAAATTGTTTCCGTGGGCTTGTATGATCATTGGCTCATTTTTAATCGCCTTGGCCCACAAGACATAAAAACATTTCTAATCCCTTGGACCCAAAATATTCACAAAGTTAGAGTAAGGGGTACAACTTACCTCAATAGCATCCTTTAGAGCCAAAATATTCACTAAGCAAAAATTGGGTTTAATTATTTTAGTATAAAAATACACATGCAGATATATATATGACACCATTGGTCTGTGTGTAAATATTTCCATTATGGTCATAGAATGGAACTTTAATGGTGCAAGCACATAGTAGTTTTGGAGGATAAAAATTAAAAAGAGGATTAAAAAACCCAACCCTCAACAAAATCTTCTTTGGCCATGGACAGGGAGTTTTAAATGTATTCAATAACTAAACAACCGAAACACTCTCCCAACAAAGAATGCATTCGCCTACCACACGTCCTGTGATGCCACCTCAACCAACCAATGGCTCGCACCCAATTTAATTTAGACATTATTTGAAAAGTGCAAAACAATAACATTACAGTTTTCATGATCTCGAAAATGGCTGAACAAACAGTCAAAAACACTCAATCAAATATATCGTTTGGACAATCTCTATATACATTGGATCTGAATATTCGTTCTCTTGTGCGTAAACAAGAAAGATTAACAAAAAAGTTGAAAAGGTTTTCCTTGTCTGTCAGATTTAACCAAACATGCATTAAAGAAGAATTACTGCCTAAATACACAATATATATATATGCATATATTCACAATAAAGACATATTTGCATGTATATATACATAAATTCGCATACACACCATGTATATATATACATGTATATACATAAACAGGTGCACTCATATGCAAGAATATATCAATATATATGCTTACATCATGAATATATCTCTGTATACTTATATAACTAGATATTTATATATCCACTACATATAAAAGCTTATATATAAGCAGATGCAGCACTCCCCCATATAGACATACATATATAACGAGTGGGTGAGAATTAACTCTGTATTAGAAATTATATGTAACTTTAGTAAATATTTCTCTATTTTCATTACTTACGAAGGAGGAGGTGTACAGCACTAAACCACAAACTCAGGATCAACTGGAGTGCATTCGACATGTTATGGCCAACAGACTGCTGGACTTCCAGCAAAGGTCTATTAAGGCCATACCAAACGCTTACAGAAATTGGTGCCTACGTTGAATCTTAACACAGCAGGCAAATTCTACCATTGTGTGGTCCAAAGTAAAGCTAGTTTGACTACAATCGACCAATAAATAATAAAGTTACTACCAATTTCCAATAGGGAGTTTCTTTTCACCCACCCTCTATATGTGTGTGTATTTGATGCTGAAAGTGCATAAATATAGATTTTTGTACACATCGCTCATTTTCCTAGAGTATTTCAGAGAAGCCAGTCTAATGCTTCAGCACAATGCTGGACTAACGAAGTAGGCAGACACAGACAAAAGCCAACTGAAAAGCTCCTATGTTCTTCTTTATCATATTTTTAAACAAAGGTGCAACAGGAACTAAATGAACTTACAATTGAATAAAAATTCTTCACATTTTCTGTGGTGTACTTGTCCTGAAAATCTGGAACAGAAATAAATAAGAATCATGAACCAAAATGTTCTTTTTTAGACCCGATTATTTTTATCAACATAAATAAAATGAAACTATAAAAAAGAATAATAGGGATAAAAGTCAATGTTTTCTGGCCCACAAAATGGCAAATAAGAGACTTTTGACCAGTGGCAAACAAAAATAAACAAAGAATTACAGGATACCCTCGCTATAACAAACTAATTGGGGGGAGGAGGTGGTCATTAAAGCTGACAGTTTGGTTGCCCCATAACCATGCATGCATGCACGTGCCCGAATTCCTTCACATCAATGTATCCCATCAGTCTTGGCATGTGCATGATCAGTGATTGGTTCTTGCATTTATTGAACTTTATTCGGTAAATGAGAAGAAAGTCTGTTATGGTCCACGTGGTTGCCACATTTATATAGTCCACGTGTTTGCTTCATTTATCGAACTTTGTTCGGTAAAAACAAAGAAAGTTAGATATGGTCCACGTGTTCACAGCATTTATATGGTCCACATGTTTGCTGCATTCATCGAACTTTGTTCGGTAAATGAGAAGAAAGTTAGATATAGTCCATGCGTTCGCCACATTTATATGGTCCATGTGTTCATTGCATTTATATGGTCAACATGTTTGCTGCATTTATCGAACTTTGTTCGGTAAATAAGAAGAAAGTTAGATATGGTCCATGTGTTCGCAGCATTTATATGGTCCACGTGTTTGCCACATTTATATGGTCCATGTGTTCATTGCATTTATATGGTCCTGATGTTTGCCGCATTTATCAAACTTCATTCAGTAAATAAGAAGAAAGTTAGATATGGTCCACATGTTCGCAGCATTTATATGGTCCACGTGTTCGCAGCATTTATCGAATTTTGTTTGGTAAATGAGAAGAAAGTTAGATATGGTCCACGTGTTCGCAGCATTTATATGGTCCACGTGTTTGCCACATTTATATGGTCCATGTTTTCATCGCATTTATATGGTCCATGTTTTCATCGCATTTATATGGTCCACATGTTTGCTGCATTTATCGAACTTTGTTCAGTAAATAAGAAGAAAGTTCATTATGGTCTATGTGTTCGCTGCATTTATCGAACTTCATTCGATAAATCCGAAGTCAGTTTGGATGGATCCACGAGTTTGTTAAAGCTGAAATTCATTATAGCAAGGTTCATTATAGAGAGGGTTTACTGTACTTAGAATTACATAGGTACATCAATAAATTTGTAACTTAATAATACACAACAAATCTTTCGATATAATCTCCTTCCTTGTCAATGCACTTAAATCAGAGGTGAATATATTCGCATACATTGAACATTATACAAAGAAAAGTTTATATCAAAATTCAGCTAATAACTACATGTCAGGCTACAGACTAATTGATCCAACCTAGTACACTCTGGTCTGGTTAGCAAGTATGATATGCTGTAAAATGTTTCAGATCAATAGTACAAGGTTAATCAGGAAAATGAAAAAATTAATAAAAATACAAAAATGTCTAAGGGTAATTTCTACCAATTTCTACCAATATTTTCATCGGTATAACCTTTTGATGAATAGTTTTCCAAATAATCAGTTAAATTCAGACAATACCAGATATCACTGTATCACTGATACCTACATTACCTCATTCTTGAAAAGTACACATAGCTCTAAAGGCTTTCATACTATTTAAATTACTCAGTAAAAAGTAAAATCAAATACCTTTGAGAGAAGAAAAATATAGGATTTGACAAAATATTGACATTTTGGACACAAAAATGATCAGTTGAAAATGTAAAAGTTAAATTTTAGAAACACAATATTTTATGAGATTTTTACCTGAATAGTTGTTGCAGAATGGTGAGGTTTATTGTGAATTTTTGGAGTAGACTAATTTTTGAAAGTACACTGAAAATCTGCCAGTCTCGAAAAATTAAGTATCAGCTTATGTTTACAATAACCCAGAAGAAAGAATAGAAAGGTCGGGAGTTTAGTTCCATAAACAACGTCAATGTAAGGAATATTGTTTATGCTGTAGGAAAATGGCTTGATAAAATATAGGACAATGAAATCAACCCATCATATTCAAATCATTAGTGATGCCACAGGTTTTAACATGTGATCTGATGCTTAGTTGGCAGATTTGACGTGGTGTTAGGACAGCTTCAAAACAGGTATAAAAGCTAGACAAAGTTAGAGTAGATAATTCAGTGGACGCCAGAAGCCCTGTGTCGGTGGCTCTGCGCTGGGGGGAGTTGACGAAAGCAACAATGCGACTTAGAAAGAAGCAATATAACTACAACCAGTAGCAAATCTTTACAACCGTTTTTGAGTGTTGTTTGTCAAATTTATAAAACAATTCTCACGTTCCGTTGAAATAAGTAGTTTTCCAGAGCAGTGCACTGTTGCCAGAAAGGAAATAAAGACTGTCATTTCTATAGATATCCTCATCCTTGAGAACAATTGTCTTCACAGGTCAGCTCAGCATTGTTAAGACATTAAAGTTCCCTCATAGCCGAGTTTCTTAACTCCACCCACCTGACACCGTAACATATTAACACTCTAAATAAGAATATTAGCATGGTAATTGTAGAAGCATGCATTCCTCTGGAGTTTTCTTATTCCATAGAAAGCAAATTGGCAAGTGATCATTGGCTGGAAAAGTCATGTATCAAAAGATAGAATTACAATTGACCATCTTCCATTATGCATGGTCTGTCCAGAAAGTATCCGGCCATTATGAATCTCTCAAGAATTGGTTGAACAGCCTTGATGTAACTTGGCAACCAATCAGAGGGGACTACTGCACATGTGTGAACAGACACTCTCCCATGGGGTTACTCAGTCAGCAGTGAGATGCCATTGAGTTTGTGTACTGTGTGTACAATGACATTCACAATGACTGAACGAGTCAGTCTTCATGCCATGTGCAGGTTTTTTTTAGCAAAACATTGCATCACCCAGGACTGTCAGCAACCCCCATCTACAGTCCAGATTTGGCTCCCTGTGACTTCTGGCTTTTCCCAAAGAGATTCCAGACCATGGACGAGATTAAGGAGAACACGATGATGCAGCTGATGGCGATCCTGGAATTATTTGCAGAAACCTCATATATTCAAAAGTTTAAGATCTGGCACCAATTCATGGAGTTAATTATTGATAATCATTTCAAAAGAACAAGCAGAATGAAAGACAATTCAGAAGTACACCTACCCTGAGCCAGAGATCCAGCTTTTAGGATGTAGAGGGAAAAACACATGACAGCTTTGGCCAGTTCTTCAGGGTTCTGAAAGGAATGAAAAAAGATTAAAACTAATTTAAATTAAAATGGCAATATTGTTAAAATAAAACATGGAAGTCCCTGGAAACTTCAGAAACAAAAATCCTTGTTCGTTTTAATGGTATTTACTAAGTAGAAGCAAATGCTGTACCCGAACTCAGAGAAGGAACAAGAACAAGCGGTGGCCAAAGAAAAAGATAAAAGGATCAACTCAAGGCTACATTCCAGAAATTCAACTTTCAAATGTCCAATTGTGAAACATCTGCATGTGACCAGGTCAATATGGAGAAGAATTGCAATCATGGAATCGAGAAATTTGAGACCAAACATAGATCAGATACAAAAGCCAAATGAGAAACATGCAAGCAGTGACAAGAATGAATCAACAACCCAAACATCACCAGACAATTTCCACACATTGTATGTGGAACCATGTACCTTTCAAGGATTGAACTTGGAAGCCATCAAAGAAGACATTCTCAGCTTCTTCTCGACAATGAGAATCTTCGATGATGATTATGATGATTTACTTTGGTTTACTGTGGCACAAGGTTACCTGTATGGAGCACTCAGTTATGATCAAACACACTACAGTAGTAATGAACTGCAAGAGAAGATACCAACCATTATACCACAGCAAGGCATATTTGTTTTAACTCTTATGATTTGATCAGTTTATATCTGTAATCATCTTCAGGCAACATTATGTTATTAATCACTGCTACCCACAACAACGGTTTATTGCTGGGTTTAGGTTATTTGTGTGTTCTGACATTTATATTTATCTATCTATGTTTCCGGACTTTGCCCAGCCTTAACTGTTCGTAGTAGAAACTTGAAATTTTGAACACACACTTCCCTCAATGAGTAGGGAAAATGCTTTTTTGTTTTTTGAAAATTCCCCCTAAATAGTATTTAGTGGGGGGGTTCAATATTCAAGTTTTTAGTGGGGGGATACAATATGCAATGTAAGTTTATGATAAATTGGTCACTAGTTTGTGCCTGCTTGTTTTTTGAAAAGTCAGTCCTTTTTTTAGTGATCACAGCCCAACAAAAGGCGAGAGAAGTAACTTATTCATTAATCACCCCCTTTTCCAACTTTTTAATTGATCAACCCCCAACACAGCATATGTGGGTGGCAGTGATTCATAATTTCCCTTGGAATGCTAGTTTCAAGTTTTTTTTTACCTATGAATTTGAGAGTATAGAGCAAAGAATGTTTATAACATAACATATTTATCTTCTGATTGGTCAGTCAACAAGTAAGCCATACGAGTGAAGAATCTTCACGTTTAATGACTTAAATGGCAAGAGAGCTTGTTTTTTTCCAATCTTGTCTGTCATTTAAATGGTTCTTCTGACAGACAAGGTATTTTCTATAGTTTTGAGAAGGGTCATTAATATTCAAATGGTTCTTCTGATGATTGAACTCCTTCTTGTTGTTTGTATTGTAAACACAATGTTTCGGCCGATCCATTCTTCAGCCTTTTTCAGGTGTAAAATCCAAGTGTGATGGGGTAAACAGAAGTTTTATTTTTAAAGGATTCGGATTTAACACCTGAGGAAGGCAGAAGAATGGATCGGTCAAAACGTTGTGTTTACAACAAAAACAACAAGAAGGAGTTCAATCATCCGAAGAACCATTTGAATATTAAGGACCCTTCTCAAAACTATAGAAAACATTCTGTTAACAACACAAACAACAAGAAGGAGTTCAATCGTCCAAAGAACCATTTGGATATTAATGACCCTTCTCAAAACTATAGAATATACCCTGTCTGTTATCTTTTTATTTATTTTTCAGTTTTTGAAGCTAGTCAGTCACCCTCACCAATTATTATTTGCACTCAATGGTTTATAATATGAAGTGGCCAGGCTCAGCTCATCGATTACCAAACCAGTCATAGTTCCAGTTCAACCCAAAACCTGGTAGATTGTCAGGGTGCCATGCTGAGTACTTGCCCTTCATGGCAATTCTCAGGGAAATGGGAGTTACTTGGCAGTGCCCATTTCCTCTCCAAGTACCATGCAACAGGTTACACTAGGTTACATGGTACCAGCAGCAAGGAACAATCTCTGGCCTGACCTATTGGAAGAAGTGGCACCAGTCTGCTTTAGGGGATCCACTACTGGTTTGGAATAATAGTTTGTCTTTTAGACTGCTTGCCAACCAAGGCTAGTGAGCCCAGTCTACCCTACTATTACCAGGGGGGGGACTAAAATCCCAGTCTGTGCTGCTATTTACCCATAGCTGGGGGAGGAGTGAATTCATGCCTTTCCCAAGGGCATTAGTACGAACGAAGTGAATACTAACTGCTTCAGCTATAATCTGATCTCAGATTGCTGATTCCATTAGGCCACCCACGTGTTTGTGTGTGTGTGTGTGTGTGGGTGTGTGTAAAAATCAATAATTGATTATTTGTTCTTGTAAATGCTAGCTAGAGAAGGACATTGGTAAAAAAAGAAGTATTCTATAAGTACAGTCAACAGTTTTATATACTGGCGAGAATTTGTGCTTTGAAGATTAATGAATTAAAAGCTGTTTTAAAAAAAGTGACATGCGTAAATGAAATGAAAATATCTGATCAATTAAAGTAAGTTTTTGTTCAATAATTTCTCATAAAGAAATGGAATGGATGATAAAAAGGTAGAATCTTTTCAAAAATTAATCTTTAATGACTATGTGCAAAATATTCACTTAATTCATTGGTGGATTCATTTTAACATTATTCTAAAAAAAATCAAAGCACAGAAATCCGGGACGTTTTTGTTTTTTTTGTTTTTTACTAATCAAATGGAAGGAATAAATGAATGCTCCCTTTGCTATAAATCTCATATTCTAATTCTCAAAACATGATGGGCCACATTTTTGTATTCAGCCAAACCTCTTCCCAAAGAATAAATAGAAATCCCATTCCACTCACAAGATCAGATTGAAAAATAATTCTCTTTCATTGATCTCAATTGATGCCAAAGGCTGATTTTCTTTCATCGACACATTCATTTATTGCCAGACAATAACAAATTCAGGACTAACAAATTTACTTCAGGATAAATGCAAATTATTTTCTTTCCTTTTTGCTGTAGTTATACATATCAAAAAATGCCTTAGCAACCAGCCTTTGGTAAAATCCTTCCTGAATGCTGTAAAGGCCTCAAACAAATTATAAAAATCAATCCGTTCTATAATGATTCAAGGAAGCCTACAAGCAAGCATTGGCATCTGGAGTAGTAGTTCCAATTATGTTTTTAGCAAACTGTGCAAGAATTTATTAAAATACAATAGAAATAGAAAACTTGTCGTTTGGCCATTCTATTAACAATCTGGGTTTATCACTAGAGTTAAGCAACATTCTGCTTGGTCAGTGCCAATAAAGAATTCCAAGCACTGTATGCAAAAGGCAAGGGCATTCACGACTACACAGAAAATACTGTTAAGCCTCTGTTTTAGAAGCTGTTTTGGATAGTATGGGCTATTAAGTCTTATCTGGAAATAGAGGACGCTATGAAGGACCATGGCTGCTAATGTACATAAAAGTATATAGGTATGTAGCAACTACAACTACCACTAGAAGAAGAAGAAGAAGAAGAAGAAGAAGAAGAAGAAGAAGAAGATGGTGGTGGTGGTGGTGGTGGTGGTGGTGATGATGATGATGACGATGACGATGGTGATGATGATGATGGTGATGGTGATGGTGATGATGATGATGGTTGGTGGCGATGGTGGTGGCTATAACTAGCAAGCTAATAAATTGGAATACAAATAACATCTCCCTATGTTGTTGATACAGCAATTCAAGATTTGAAAATCCAGCTGCTGATATTTTTAGAAACTCTCATTAAATCTAACAACCTCTTTGTTCAACATATTATTTGGATCAGTATTTTTGTTTTTATCATGTTTTCAGCCGACTTCAAGCAGTATATAGCACCCAATGCAAGACTGGAAGAACAACCGTGTCTATTTCTATCAGTGTATCAGCCTTAAACACCACCAGATGCCAAATACACAAGAGATAGGCTGAAGAATATATCCACTAAAATATTGTGATAAAAACAACAAAGATAAAGTTACTGGTCAGAATAATGTCTAAAGTGACATCTAAAGACCACCGGATGCAACATACCCATGAGGAAGACTGTAGAATATATCTGCTAAAATATTATAATAAAAACAACAAAGATAAAGTTACTGGTCAGAATAATGTATGGAATAATGAAAACACTTAATCTCAGAATTTCACATAACAGTTATTTAACAATTCCATTGGAGGAATGAACATTAAAAGAAAGTACTGATGTATGTATGTATGTATATATATATATATACACAAGGTCTGTCCGGAAAGTATACAGCCATTCAATATTAATAAATATATAATTAAATAGCCTACCTATGGCAATGGGTCCTTAGTCCCCTTCAAAGTACTCCCCTTGGGACCTCACACACATATCACAGTATCCCTTCCACTTTTCAAAAGGTCCCCCTTCAGGAGCACCGTCAGTTGTATTCTCCTTAATCTTGCCAACGGTCTGAAAGATAGCTTTCAACAGGGAAAAGCCAAAAGTCACAGCGAGTCAAAGCCAGGATTAGGCCCTCCCCACCTTGATAATCAACACAACACACTCTTACAGCTCCTCATATTTGCCATACTAAACTTAGTAAATATATACATGTGTGTGTATGTGTATATGCATTTGTGTGCATTGGTAGCTCTTACCTTTTATGCATGTCTGATTGGTGATCAAATGTATATCTTGTTTATACGTGTTATTTTCAACATTTCTGGTTGCCAAGCAGTCTTTTTGGTGTTGCAAATGAGATGACTTAGGAGACAGCAAATAGCCAACAAAACCAAAAAGAGGGAGAAGATTGCTCTGTATGAAGATTAACTGAGAAGCTGATCCAATTAACAGACCTAAGCATACAATGGCCCTGCATGTAAAAGGCAACTGTATGGTAGAGTTTTATAGCAGGTCAATAAACAAGACTTCAAATGTTCAGCAGGTGAAAATCGCCAATGTTTTTAATTATAGATGCAGGGGTCAATAACTTCACTATAGATTTATTAATTACCGTTTATAATCGTGGGTAAGTCAGTGGTAGATATTTTTGCTTCAGCCTTTGAGCCGTACATAAGTCGCATGCAGCTTTTCGTGAATATTGTTTGCAA
Organism: Architeuthis dux; assembly: GCA_006491835.1. NCBI lineage: Eukaryota > Metazoa > Mollusca > Cephalopoda > Oegopsida > Architeuthidae > Architeuthis > Architeuthis dux. Next base: position 4,870,177 of record VCCN01007298.1, read on the forward strand.
TTTTGCTTACAGTTGTGCGAGTCTCTTAGCTGAAATAAGCCCAATCATTGCCAATACAGCCTGGCAAAGTTTTTTCTCACCTTTTTCAATTAGAAATAAAATGTATATTTTTAATAGATATTTTCTATAGTTTTGAGAAGGGTCACTAATATTCAAATGGTTCTTCGGACTATTGAACTCTTTCTGGTTGTTTGTGTTGTAAACATGACATTTCAGACGGTCCATTCTTCGGCCTTCTTCAGGTGTAATATCCGAATTTGATGGAGTAAACAGAAGTTTTTATTTTTATTTACACCTAAAGAAGGGCGAAGAATGGATCGGCTGAAACGTCATGTTTACAACACAAGCAACAAGAAGGAGTTGAATCGTCAGAAGAACCATTTGAATATTTTTAATACTTCTGCCAACAAATCTGTATATATCTTATACAGGCAAGAAATTTAGAGTGATTTAATACGTATATTGTTACGTTATGTCATCTACCTGACATGCCGTATTAGAGCAAAGTTTGGTGGATACATCACATGCAGTTTTTCAAGTCTTTTTTTTTAAATAAAAGATGGTGGCTTATCTATGAGTAAGCAAATTCAGTATCTGAGAATTGATAAGGTATTTACTGTTTGTACTTCTAACAGTTCAAGTCTCCTTTTCATAACAGGTTTTTTTTTTAACAAAACCTATTTTATTTTATCCCAAATTCTTCCACAATTTAACAGCATTGATCTATCGAACTAATGAAAGCATTTTAACTTTTCGTTAACTAAGTAGCAAAGACTTTGTAAAAGTTCAATATACACAGATTATGCACTTGGTAAAATAGGAAATTTCCAAACACAGGTAAAAGTGCGAGTACAAATTTGTCCAAGGGCATAGAATTTTTTTAATTAATCTAGAAATTTAAAAAGACAGCAGCTTAAATTTACTATTCTTAAATTCATTTTTTTTTTACTCTGCTGTTGATATCAAAACTTTATTTAGATAAAGACAAGAGAAAACGGCCAGAAATAAGTATTAAGCAAAAAACTTGCAGTGCATTGAGAAAGACGAAAAAAGAATTAACTGACTTGGTTTAAAACAATCCTTAATCAGAAATGT
>VCCN01007298.1:4901063-4915527 GCA_006491835.1 Architeuthis dux
ACGTGACGGTTTCTATTGAGTGACTAACCAGACTTTTTAAAATTAAAAATTTAATTTAAATTTTTAATCATTTGAATTTTTTAAAAATAATTTTAAATAGAAATAACTTTAAATTTAATTAAAGGGAGAAAATAACTTACAGAAACACTTCCATCCACCGATAAAATTATGAGAATAATGGAACATTATTTACCCGTAAAAATTTTTGAATTTATTCCAGCGAAAGATTTTGTCTCTCTGTTTCTTCCCCACCCCCGTCTTTTAAATGACATAAAAAATTAAGCAAAGAAAACCTTATTTAAAAAATACAACTAAATTTTTTAAATGAAATCTATGCTGAGCAAGAATATTTTAGCATAAAATAGACAAAAAAATATTAATGGCAAAAAATAGCTGTTTTTAGTGGCGTGTATCCACCTAAACTTTGTAAAATAAGAATGTTTAATTTTACCACTGCATTAGTATTTTTTCGTCTATTTTATGTTAAAAGTTTTTACAATTATTTTAGCATATTGTGCATATACACATTTTCTTACTGGTCCTTTTTTCTTTAAGATTTTATGATTTTTTTCTTTTTAGATGTCATTTATAACTTCTAGGTAAACAATTAGCTTGTTATTTGAATTAAACATAGTGATCTCTCGGCTGATTCTTGCATTTCAAGATTCATTATTTCTTATACTTACCCTTCAGAATTTGTAAATTAATCTATATATGTAAAAATATCATAAACTATATTTCAATATTTCCTGTCAGATACTGAACAAATCATAAATTTTACAAAATATCTTGATATAGATAACTTGTATTTAATAGTAATATTTATTTTCAAGTAATACACTATAATTTTGTTCTGAATTTCTGAGATGAGGAATTATTATTCATTGGTTTGTTATGATATAGGTAGCTAGCTATATGTGTGTATGTCTGTACATGTATATAAATATATATGATAATTATAATGACACTTATTAGTAAGAGCCTATATTTGCCCGGAGTCGGTGTGAGTGACTACTAAACGAGCGGCCCAAATCGTAAATGTGAATAAAGAAACGAACTTCGTGCAGGGATCGAACCCGCGTCCACCTTGGAAACCACCTATACGCGGTGCTGTTCTACCGTCTGAACTAACGAAGATCAGATGATAGACAGGAGTCTTTTATCCTACACTTGGTTGGGTGCACACATGCATACATACACACATTTTAAGGCTTTAGCATAAAGATAACTTTTATTCTGCAAAAAGATTTTATATCATAATTATTCTTCAGTAATTACTGTAATTAAAGATTGCTCATTATATTAAACTTCTGAAGCAAATTGAAGAATTGAGAATATAATGCTTTTAGTTCCACAATGAAAATGTCCATCAAAAGAGATTTTATAGGACTGGTCAGTAAAACTTGGTTTTTGACTTTGCTGGTTTTATTTCAAAACGTGTATTTTAGTACTATTATTAATTTTTTCTAGTTGTTTACCGTCATCTGAATTTTTAATTGCTTTTTTATCACAACTTTGACTGTTCTTTAGTAGTTGGTTAAATCTGTATCTTTAAAATGCAATGTTCCAATCAAGTTTCAAGTTTATATTCTCAACAAGCTAATCTTTCTGTTTCGAATTTGAAAATGGAAGAATACTGAAAGCAACTTTTATGCTAGGTGCAAGTCCTAGATCCTGGATCCGATCGGTCCTTCAGCTTGCGCACCGATCAATTTAAGCAAGTGGGTTTTTATGGGATGGGATTGTAAGCCCCACCTACCACTTTTTTGCTATATTTACCCATAGCTGGGAGAAGTGGATTCCATTCCTGATTTTGAATTCAGAGTTGCCCTTCTCCTACACTGGTTGCCAACCAAGGCTAGAGAGCCCAATTTTCTGACCTGTTATTTTACCCATATCTGGGTGGAGAAGAGACGTATTCATTCTTTTCCCAAGAGCATTAATGTGAAGTAAACGCAAACAGCATCAGCCAGAATTTGAACTTGTCTCACCAATTCCATTTTCTATGCTGGTAACCATTATGCCACTCGGACCTCCATAGGTGCAAGTAGATTTAATTAACTTAATGAGACACAATATTCAAAATAAATCATCAAGTAACTGTCAAATAAATGGTATATTTGTTTCTCAGAATCTAAACTCAGAAAATATCAGGATTTTTTCAAGAAATCTGATAGCCCCCAATTTAAGAATGTCCGACTTACAGACAACTCATATTTACAAATGGACTGTCATAAAAGTTTGCCAGCTTAACCATTTTTTGGTTAAATCTGGCTGATTTATTTCCAATTTAGCTGATACAAATCTACGATTGCTGATTAAATCTGGTAAGCTTAATAAAAGTAAACATTTTTAGCTATAAAGTTAGCTGAAAATGAAATATCTAGCCGATTTTAACAATTTTTAAAGACAGTTTTAGCTATAAATAACAAACCATATTTGGCTACAATGCCATAAAGCCTTTTTTAAAAAAAAGAGTTACAGGCAACAGTTCATAATAACGAAGGCGCACTAAATTGCAACATACATCAAAACATTGCGTGTCGTCTGCAGTTTGTGGGCTCAACAGATAACTACACCGTCAGCATTTTCAGTCAGATCACGGTAACCGTTAATGCTGTGTTGTGTGTGTTTTATCATGTTTTGATGGTTTGTAAATTTGTACATACTGTACCCTTGTAACCATGCCTCCAAAGTGTAAGGCCGATGCAAGTGATGGTGAAAAGAAATGAAATATAATCACGATTGAATGCTCATTCAACGTAAACAATCAAAATAGCATGGAAATAAAGCTACTTGTACGTAATAATAATATTACAATTATTATTATTGTGATTGTTGTGTTAATTTCCATGTTTCGCATCCGTAAGTCATGGCTGGTATTATGCAACCGTTGTATACTTTATGCTAGCTGAAAACCAACTTAGAATACCACAGAGAACCATGGAAAGAGCAATGCTAGGGATAACTCTAAGAGATAGAAAAAGATGGACATGGATAAGAGGGAGGACTAGAGTGAAGGATATTATACAAATAATTGAGCAGCAGTAGTGGAGATGGGCTGGTCACCTAGCAAGAAGAGCTGACAATAGATGGAGGAAAAGACTAACCAATTGGTGTCCATGGGACAGTAAACGCAGTAGGAAAAAACTAGACACAAGATGGAGGGACGAGATAGAAAAGTTTACTGGTAAGACGTGACAGAGGTTAGCACAAGATAGGTCATCATGGAAGGAGATGGGAAAGGCCTTATAACGGCTGATGATGATGATTATTATTATTGTTGTTTCTTTAATGGTTTTTATGCATAGAAAGGTAAAATATATACTGTATACTAAGACAAACATTTGATTAACTGATGCTGGATACGCACCCTACGTAACTGTTCCGACTTAAATATAAATCCGACAGATCTAGGAACGTAACACGTTTGTAACATGGGGACTTCCTGTACAGACATATTGAGGTATCTTTGTCGGAACAGACTCTTATATTCATGTGGACATTTTAAGATGTTGAATTTAAGACTGAAAATTAACCTATAATGAATTTAAACAAAACTGTCAGGATCAGATTTAAACACATTTGCTTCCACCCTGTCGGAGATTGGTGGACATTAGTGACGACATAATCAACAACCGGGAAAACATTCTCAGTATTGAGGAAAATACGTGGGAGTAGGTCAAGTGCCAACTACAAGCCAAAGAGATTGGTCTCCTAGCAACAGTAGACACGAGCAAATTCTGATTGGTCAATATATCAGAGTTTCCCATTAGCCATGAACTGGAGAAGGCAAGGATGAAAAAAAGCAGCAAAGAAAAATTAACAAAGAAATGTCTCCTGGCACTCTTAAACAAGAAGAGAATTCCATTTGTCAATATATCCATATTGACAAATAAGACAGCACAAACTGAGAACTTGTTCAGATCATATTGAAAAAAATAGGATGTCAACAGCAGGAAATAGGATATTGCCAAGCAAGAAATAAAATATGCAAATCCCAGTATAATGATACAGTGGTAGAGTATTGCAATGGAAACTGGAGGGTTAATGAGATTCAATAATATAATCCAGCCAAGAGAAAACCTTTAAAACAGGGTTTAAGAAATAAAAGAAAATTAATTATACCTAGAGCTTGTCATATACTTTAAAAATCTATCAAATTTATATTTTAAAGTATCTTTCTCTATTTATAGTCATATACTTTTAAAATCAATGATATCCACATGCTATGGATACTAATATTATCAATTCCAATCATACCTTTACTTGTAAAATATGCAATATCTAGGATGTCCTAATACTTCAGTCAGTGCATAATTCTTTTCACATAAAATCTATGTGGTATGATATAATTAGCAGTCAGTATGATATAATTAGCAGTCAGTAGAGAGACAGGGTGAATGCACAATTTTTATCCTAAACAGGCAGTTGTATAAAGTACAAAAAATGATCACTGTAAAGACAAGAGTCCCAAATATCCCTTACCTTTAGCCTGTTGCTAGTACGAACAACATTGAAAATGTCATGCCCCTGAAAACCTCCATACATATACACATGAATACACACAGTGGTGTAGCAAAGGTTCTCAGTGCCCAGGAGCAAAGATAGCACCCAGGAGCAAAGATAGCACCCAGGTGCAGTTACACTATATCCTAGGGGAGGGCATAATTATTAATTCACAGACATTATAGGCCAGAGGTAATCTTTTGTCCCTTCACACCAGCGCCCAGGGGCGACTGCCACCTCTCACCCCCCTCTTTATACGCCTCTGAATACACATAAAGAGGAGAAAAACGCAAGTTTTTATTTGCAGATCTGTTTGAAAGATAAGATATTTTTGCTACATGTACTGCACCTTAATGCTGTTGAGTACAGGGAATTTCAATAAGATGTAAAAATCTTAATTGCATGATACAGAAATATATATACATAGGTATATCAATAAGTCCATATCCTAATGATAAAAATGCATTTATTTTATACAACAAATATTTATTTTTCAATATAATCTCCACCCTTGACAATGCACTTAACCCAATGCTTCTCCATTAATCACATAGATCGAAGATTATACAATGAAAAATTCAGATCAAAATTCAGCTAATAACAGTGAGGCTACTGAAATATATCAATGGCAAATTAAACAGATTATTAAGTTTTCATATTAACAGTATAGTAATAACAAGCCTGGCTGCTGCAGGGTCAATCTCCACTCCTACTTCTATTTCAACTGGAGATGATTACTGCAACTTTTTTATTGTATATATAATAAATAAATTTGTCAGTTTGGCTCAGTTGGTACAAGAGCCATCTAGTAATCACTTGGTCGTGATTTCAAATCATGGTAGGGAAATGTTGATTTTTATATATCAGTTTGGCATAACGTGACGGGATAGACAAATAGTGAAGAGTTTACTACCCTAAATCTGGTGAGGATTGTTCTTGTCACAGGGGGGAAATAAACGCAACTTGGACTGGAGTTTGACAAAGATTTAAATAACTCCTTTAAATTTCATGTCCATTGTTCCCTATCTGATGATTTCAAACTGGACTCAATTTGTGCCAGAGTAACATTCATTGCTATCATTTTTACATCGTGATTTCTAAAGTACAATGGAATCAAGGTATGCATTGCTAAAATCTATAAGATTCTAATTTCTAAGTGAACTCAGAGTAAATTGACACATTATCACAGGTTTGTGGACAATAAATTTTGATTCCAAAGTAGGTGTTTTAAATGCCATTTAAAAAACAATTTAATATTTATAAATTACACAATATCAAAGGGATATAAATATAGCTAGAACAGTGTAAAGACACCTACTGATGTAACTCTGTGACCAAAGCATGATACTAATATCTGACAGGTCTGTTGCCAATGTCTCATTTCTGAGTTATTTTATGTGAAGGAAAACCTATTTCAAACCTGTCAGTTTTGTACGCATAAAATCCAAAACATTCCCATGGAACAAAAAGCTAAAAAAGGAAGTTTTTTGTTTCTTGTTTGTGATGATAAAATGAAATAGATACTCACCAATCAAATGTCTGGCTTGAATCTTGGGAGAGGCATTGTTGGCAAAAAAACAGAAGCATCGTAATTCTAAATGTATCATAACAACGGCCAACAGTAGACCTGAAAGCAATAAAGAGAGATGACAATAAATAAGAGAACAAGATCAAGTGAACAATGTCTTATAAATAGTTCAAGTAGATAAATTATAGCTCAAGTAGATATATTAAAAATAAATCTAACCTAATATAAATCTATTAGTTATAAAAATAACAATAATAATACAACAGGGTTACAGACTTCCTAGATTCGCTTCCTACTAAATGACCGAACAGTGGCAATACTTTTTATCGAACGACTTTTTATCGAACAACGTTTCAACGAAAGACTTTTCATCGAAAGAATTTGCATCAAAACGACTTTACAAAACGACTTTTTATCAAAACAACTTTTTTAAATTTTAAATTTAATTAAACTAAAAATTAAAAATAATTTGAATAATTTAAATATAAAATTTCCATTCAAAATTTCAATTTTTAGAAATAGTAACATATGTATGCCCAAAGATTTTCACCGGGAAATCGACACCTTATTTTGAAAACGTAATTAAGATTTTAAAATTTCTTTCTTTATTTTTTTGTGTTTGCTAGAAAGAATCCCAAATATTTGTCTAAAAAAAGAAAAACAAATTTTCATTAATTATAATGTAGAATTGGATTGTTATAAAATCAATGTTTACTTATTTGTTTCAACATATTTCTTGAATTTACTGACATAAACTTCTTTGTTTACAACTTTTCACACTTTAAATTTTTTGAAAGATCTTCAGTTCTATAGTGTTTAGTCAGAGAAAGTTTATATCAAATGTTTCTCCAATCTGTGTTCTTTCTTACTAATGTCACAAAGATTCTGATGATAAAATTATAAAATTATCTTTTATACAAGTTTGGGTCTTTTTTCCTTAGGTGTCAACTTCCCAGAAAATTTACAGCATGAAAATTTGTAAACAAAAAAGTTTTTGTTATTATTATTGGATCAAGTTTTCTAACACATTATTTTTATTAAATTTGACTAGTTTTTACCTCCATCTTAATTTTTAGTTGCTTGTATACAACTTTCAATAACAAATAACAGCATGATTGGAAGTTAAAAGGTTTTGTCAGTGAATTCTATAAAGAAATTAGAACAAGTTGGAAAAATAAAGTAAACATTGACTTTTTCAATTCTACATAATAATTAATAAAACTTTGGGGTTTTGTTAAGACAAAAATTGGGTCTTTTTTCTTTCTAGCAAAAACAGGAGAACAAGTTTTTTAAATCTTAATTTCTTTTTTTTTAAATAGGGTTTCAATTTCCCAGTGAAATTTTGGGGTATACCTATGTTACTGTTTTCTAAAAATTGAAATTTTACATGTAGAGTATTAAAGTTATTTTTGATTTTTAATTTATTCAAAGTCACTTTGATAAAAAGTCATTTTGATGAAATGCTCTTTCCATAAAAAGTCGTAGTACCGGCTGAACAGGAGTTGGGTTTTTTGTTCTTAAACAAATATCCAGACAAATATAAATTTACATCTAAAAGGTCAGGTATTTTTGAAGGATAGAAAAAGAACTGTAAAAGTTTTGACAATATTAATGAATTATTGCTTGTTCCATGATCCTCTGAAGGTGAGAAGTAATTGTTTTAGCACTGTAGCCAAGAAAATTGTATCATAGATCTTAATTAACATCCTGAAAAGACATTTTTACAGCTTTTCAGAAACACACAAACACACATATATATATATATGCACAAACATTTTCATTCATATCAAGACTGAAATACTAACACATACATATGTAAACAGAAACAAATCAATTATGGACTCATGTACTCAAGAAACTCTGCAACAGTTACAAAAAAATGCAATTTCATTATAAACCTTTTATCAAAAACATCGACCAGTAAGGTTCACAATTGTATGTATATATATCTATCTATCTATCTACATACACTAATATGAATATATACATGCTAAAATTATTGATATCTTCATTTGGAAAATATCTAGTTATAGAAAGAACTTCAAGCAAACAAAGTTTTTTCACTGGATTTTTCATTAGGTTAAATCATGTGAAAAGTCTAGACAAGTTTGTTTATACTTATAGAAAAGCTGTTTGCAACATCAACCAAAGAAAGGAGCCAACATTCACAAAGAGACAGGCCATTTGCACTCTGAGATTTGCAGATCTAATACTATTAAGAAGTTATTTTATTGAAAGTTCTTCACTTCAACTGTTCTATTAAGAAAGTTTGGGAGATTTTTTATATGAATGCAGACCATTAATTATTTTATGATACCTACCATTCATGAAGTAGTCTGTTAAAAGTCTTATTTTTTCCTTTCAAAGAAATGGGAAATCTCACAAAATTTAAGTCATAATATATCAGGTTGTAACGAAAGTTCTGTCTGGTGTTTCAATTTATTTGGATACACAAATATAGTGGTGATTAAAGATACACTTAATCATTAATATATTCTTCCTCGCTTTCGATAACATTATTATATCTATCAACAAATTTTTCCACCAACCAGAGACTGTGATAGACTCCAGAACACCCTGCCTGAATCTGAACCTATCTTGCTATTTTTAGTATAAACACTGGTCAAAGAGCAGGTTGAAATGTTTAACCCTTTGAACACTGATCCTTCAGATGTACGACTCCCTTACACTGACACCCAGGAGCCCAGGCGACCAACACTCAAGGTACCACCACTACGCATTTAGAAATATGAACTGAAAATGTAATTACATTATACAATATATATATATATATATACACACATATATATATGATATTTAGACTTAACTGTGTCTGATCAACGTCCCTAAATCAGATTAGGGTCAGAGGGTCATGATTCCTGGGATGTCGGAACGTATCAATATTTGTAAATGAAACACACATGTCACCGGCTTCTAAAGTGGCCGCTCGTGTTTATGGACTTCCAAAAGCAACCCGTGTTCAAAGAGTTAAAATATTGAATGGTGATCTCTCCACGCATAAATGTGTGTCATATGCAGCGTGGGTTCATCAACTGTTTATGATATGAAAATTCAAAGGAAAAAAATATTGAAACTTTATGCAGACAGTAATTCCAAGAATGAAAAGAGATGTAAGAAAAATTATGAAAGATTATAGAAATACTGCGCATAATCAACTGATGAGAAAATGGTGGCTCAAAGGTATGTTACTGAATAAGAAATTACTTGATTTGTTTGATCTGCCAATCAAGGGTTTGGAAGAGAGGCAGAAAAATGAAGCTTTACACAAAGCTATATTTTTACTGTAATCAGATTTAAGTTGAAAAGTGAACTGGAATGTATGTTTCAATGTATGTTTGCATCATTTCAGCATTTTATGCTGAAAATGCAATCAATGTACATAAAAATATGTATATTTCAAAATAGCGGTGAGATATGCTGGACAATTATTTTTAATGCACTCCAAGAGTAAAGATTATTTAATTATGATTAAAACTCATTTAACAAATTGACTGATTACCGATCAACTGGCTCCCATACTTTCCCATGGCTCCCATACTTTATGGAAAACAAGGATATTATTATGACACAAATTAAGGGACCAATTTAGCATGAATTTAAATTGTAGATTAAAACCCCCACTAAAAACCTATTTGGGGATGAATTTTTTTAAAAAACAAAAAGAAAAAGTTTTTTCTAGACATTATAAAGAGTAAATGTTTAAATTTTCACCCCTCTAGCTCCATTGGTGCAGTCTGTACACGTGATGCATATATAGCCTACCAGCCAGACCAAGTTTTAATCTGAAGAAACCTATGATTATGTTTACTATGTTGATGTTAACAGTTTTGGTTGACAGTTTCCAATATATTCATCAATATGGCTTGACTAAATTAGTTCAAGGTGGTATGATCAAGGGACACAACTCTCATTTAGTAACATGATATAATTGAATGAAAAGAGTACATCTTGTCATGTGGCTTAAGTACATGTCATGATTACATGGCCTTTTGCCAGGAATGTATTTAAAGCAACCAATAAGCATTCCCCCTCAGAGGGACAAACAGACAGACAGACAACAGACAGACAGACAGACAGATAGACAGACAGACAGACAGACAGATAGACAGACAGACAGGGTGAGACCCACACAGGGATGGACAGACGGAGTAAAAAATGAGACAATATTCACACTTCATCCCAGCCTTTCACGTATTATTACACTTGTGTGTTTGCATAAAAACCTATAATATTACAATAGACAAACATGCCAAATAACCTTTGTATGCAAAACCATGAAATACACTAGAGCAAAAGTAATTACCCAATGCTTAGAGTACCAATAAAGATGGATCAAGCTGATTTCCAGTTTATTACAGTAAGGATCAATACTTGAGCAATGCAAGGCTACCACAAAACAGACTGAAATTTTCTTCTTTGAATCACTAATGAAATGGATTGACCTAAATTGAGAAAAATAGAATGAGGATCAATTTTCAAGGAAATTGTTCTTGTTCAGTAATGTTTAGAATCCAATGAGAATGATGTTTAGGTATACAAAAGCAAAATAAATCCAATCATAATACAATTAGATATGAATCAGATGGAGTCTGCTTCCATTTTCCATTTTTTATAGATTTTTCTTTTAGTGGTAAGTTTATATAATCTAAAGAGATTTCTGTGATATGCTTCTTGATTTCCCTGGAGTTATATAATCAGCAATAAGAAAGTAAGATGGCTGATCTTGAACTCCTAATAATTGACCCTGGAGGTTAATTCTACAAGTGTGTCATATCCAGAAACAACAGACAATCAGGAATGCGCCTTAAAAGCTTTGGAGATTGAAAAAATTCCACATGAAGAGACTGTAATAAAAATACAGATACAACACAAATTTTCCAACACCTATGGTTTCCAAGTCTTGCCAGATTAATGATTTGGCTAGATCAATCAAATTAGTATATTCTTATTCAATAACACACCTTTAATCAACCATTCCACCATCAATTGATTATGCTCAGTGAGTAGTTACAATGAATGCTATTTTCTGCTTTCATTTCTTAAAGAGTTTTTTTTCTCACTTGCTTCATTATAGTGTTTATTTGAATGCAGTGCATCATATTTTATGATTGTTTCTGTTGAGTATTAACTTGATTATATTTCTTTTTCGTTTATTGTGTGATTTCTTTCTATTTGATTCTTTTATAATTTCAACGTATTTCGGAGAAAAAAATCTCATTCAAAACATATCCCATGGAAACCAATTATCTTGTTCACTTGGCAATCTATTTTGTAGTTTTTCTAAGCATCTGATTTTCCCCAAGAGATTGTTTGGCAAATTACAAATGATGATATATCAAAACCTGATGTTTCATTCTAAAGTTTCAAGTGCTTTTTGTTTATTAGTGTTTAGTGAATATGTAAGCCTTGGTTAGTTAGCAGTTGCCACTACGGCCAAATCTTTGTGGTCATCCCCGACTTTTTTAAGCCAATTAGTATGTTGGTCAAAAGCCTATCGGATGAGGATACCTCAGTAAGGGATCTACATCTAGGTGACTTTGTTCTTGTGAGGTTTGAGACTCGTGTAGGCAAACAACAAGCAGTACATTATGTAGATTGTATCTAAGGAGAGTAGTCAGAAGTTAAAATATATTACAGTATGTCCAATGTTCAAACTGGAAGAGGCACTAATGTAAATATTGCTTTTAAGCAACCGACTAATCCAGATGTGCATAACAAATGAAGAGGATATAGTCATGAAACTAAAACTTAGAGACTGCTATAAAAATGTAGTCATTTTTAGAAATGTAATCGGCAAAAAACCTGTTCGAAGAGGAAAATATTAGTTGTAGTTTATTTATTGTTCTCAAATATTTCTTAGTTTGAAATATTTTCAAATAATCCGAGCCTCCAAATCAATATGTTCTCAATTGCTCCGAGCATGGGGCATTTGAGAACATATTTTTGAGTAGCTCCCATATTTTTTCTACCAACATTATTGAATAGTTTATATAATACATATGTTAAGTGCCTCTTCCAGTTTGAACCTTGGACAGACTGTAATATATTTTAACTTCTGACTACTCTCCTTAGATACAATCTACATAATGTACTGCTTGTTGTTTGCCTACACGAGTCTCAAACCTCACAAGTACAAAGTCACCTAGATGTAGATCCCTTACTGAGGTATCCTCATCCGATAGGCTTTTGACCAACATACTAATTGGCTTGAAAAAGTCGGGGATGACCACAAAGATTTGGCCGTAGTGGCAACTACTAACTAACCTGAAAATAAAATATTTTCAACATTAACTTTGTTCTCAATTCTACAGTACTGTATACAAGCCTATAAAAAATCTCTAAATAAACAACCATAATTTGCCAGATTTCATCCCTAAGCTAGAATGCTATTGCATCAAAACACGTATATATGTACAATATATTTCTATTTATATACAACGCCGCTCAGGATTATTGGCAACCTTGAATCTTTTGTATAACCTGTACAATATCTTCGGAAATAAATGGAAATCTACCAAATCTTTATCATCAGAACTTTTTAATAGGATGTCTAAAGTAATTCAACAAAAAATCATTATTTTTCCACTTACATATAGTAATTTCAATGAAGAAATAGAAAATATGGCCTGGACAGTAGTATTGGCACCCTTCCTTTATATTTGGCAACTGTTGCTAAAATCCTTACTAGCAAGCAGAAAATAATTTTTTACACTTTGTAACAGCCTTAAAAACTCCACATTTAGCTGAAAAAATAGCTAAAATTGTAACCCTCGTTATTGGCACTGATCTCGCAAAATTGGTGTTGCTGGGCATAAGAAGTTCAGGATAGACTTGTTCTTGCTCTAAAATGTAATGGTTCAGTCCAAAATCAAAAGTTATTTTATAAATGAGTCAGCTATAAATAAGTCAGCAGTGATGTTCTGAAAGAATAAGATATAAAAATCTCAAGATAATCCATTAACAGGTTAATGGATGAATTAATTCATGATAATTGCCATTGTAGCAAGCAGAAGTCATAAGATGTATTCACGTGGTATTGCAATGACAACAGGCAAAATTTCACCGTAAGTGTTTAAGCAAATTGCTTAGCTAAAATAAAACTAAACCAAATGTTTCTACTTTTATCTTGAATTTAGCTCACTTATCACCAACTTTTAAAAATCTTTTGTCGAAGTTGGAGTTGACTTTGTTTTTCCACCGTAACAAGAACAAAAAGAACACTCCTCACCAAATTTAGGGGAGTAAACTCTTCACTGTTTGTCTATCACGTTACGTTAAACCAAACCTATATATAAAATTAAAATTTGACTGCCGTGATTTGAAATCACAACCAAGTGATTGCTAGGCAGCTCTCTTATCAACTGAGCTAAACTGACAAATCTTATATACCTACAAATTTATTTATTATATATACAATACAAAAGTTGAAGTAATCATCTTCAGTCGGAATAGGAGTGGAGATTGACCCTGCAGTAGTCAGGCTTGTACACTTCAGATTGTTTTTCTTTGACTTATATCTTATTTTTTTAAGCACAACAAATTGATGGGAAATCTATCCATCTGCATATAATGTATAAACTTAATGTATACATCATCTAAAGTAAACATTACTAAACAAATCAGTATTAGAAAATATGGACATTAATTTGAACAAAATTATCCTGCTCATGACCTACTATCTTAAAATTCATTTTTATAATTCTGAATTAAATTAAACGAGAAAATGTATGGCATATTTCCAAGTTAAATAGTTTTTGGAGTCTGAGATATTTTAAAGAAATAACCTGCATATCATATTTCAGCAATAGCATCCAAAATATCAAATAAAATATTTCTTAAACAAAATTTTAAAAGTGTAAAATTTAATAGTTTCCAAGATATGGGGCAGTTCTGTGCCCATACATTTGATAAGAGAAACCTCACCTATGGTTTAATGAACTTTACCATTTTTACCCATTTGAGAACAAGCGACACAAAAGATTATAATGAACTAGAGAGATCTACCAGTGCTATTTGAAGTTCTACTTGCATAAAATGTAATGCTAATTTCTATTATCTATTAATTATGCAGAGAGAGATTATGTCAGACTATAGGTAATCAGGAATCTTTTTCTTTTTTAAATAATATCCAATATAAAGGTTACCTTTATGTAAGATATCAAACATAATAAAAACTTGGGAAAAACATGAACAGTAAACCATTTTAAGGATATTCCCCAGATAATAAGGAGTATAAACTTGGTTCCTGGAGATCCATCCCCCAGGCAGCATCACCCCCCACATAGCACTAAAAAGGGTAGGGTCAGGGCTATTCCTTGACACCTGTGGCAATAGGGTGATGGAATTAGGCAATTTTTGTTGCTCCATACATATGCGTGGGGTCCCAGATTAAAAAAGGCCATTGTA
>VCCN01007298.1:4946762-4958520 GCA_006491835.1 Architeuthis dux
TATGTGTGTGTGTGTGTGTGTGTGTGTGTTTGTGTTTCTGTGTCTATATCTGTTTATTTTTGTGTACATGTATGTTTGCATGTGGATGTATTTATATATGTATATATTTGTATGAATACGTATTTATATGTATGTTTATATATGTATACATGTATCTGTATATACAGACATGGGCACCCAATCATGAGCAGAAGTAAGAGAGAAAGGAACAAAAAACACATAAATCACACATACACCTTCCACCCACTCAAGGGCTGATAGACATAAACCCAACTATCTAGAAGCTTACCCCATACTGGGCACACAGATAACCAGGATGTTTTCCCCACTCTCTCTGACAACCAACACACTCTCTGTATGATAATATAAAGATATTTATTAATTGGGAACCCATATCAGCACAGCATCGGTGTTAGCAATTGCTAAATGGGCTGTCTAGATTGTTTAAATAAATAAAGAATCAGTGTTAGCTCAGTGGTAAGAGCAGGACCACGTATAGGTTGCTTCCAGGGTGGACACAGGTTCTATCCGCGCACTATGCTCGTTTCTTTATTTATTTAGATATTAGCTGAATTTTTTATCTGAAATTTTCCCTGTATGATGTTCGATCTATATGATTAATATTCACCACTGAATTAAGTGTGGTAACAAGGAAGGAGATTATGTTGAAAAATAATATTTATTGTGTAAAATAAATGCTTTTTTCATCATTAAGCTATGGACCTATTGATGTAACTACATAAACGTTTTTGTGTGTGTTTTTTAAGGGTTAGGGTTAGGGTTTTTTATAAAATCAAAGGTTTCAAGAACTTACATTGTTTCTGCTGTCAATTTCCAATGCTTAGTCTAATACTCCCAAAACCTGTGATACTCAAAAGCAGATAATCTGCTACAAGCCTTATGCTCTTATATAATACTCAGCTTTGAGTCAATGATACTCATTACCATTATAAACTCATCCAGAGAAGGAAAGCTGTAACTTCAAAGATTTCCTCCCTAACTGAGAATCTTGTACTAATAAAATCCGCAATCCACAAAGTCATAAATACAAACAGTGGAATCTCCTTTCTCTGCCTGTTTTTATCTTACATGATAAAATTTTATTGCATAATGAATTCCTTCGTCTACTTTTTAGATAACCAGCATCAGTTTTGATCTTGGTGAATTCTCCTATCAGTGGTGAATGGCATAATCCATTTTTATACAGTATCCTAGCAACATGTCAGGAGATGTCAGCACTGACTATTGGCAAGTCTGATGAAGCTTGTCCTGGATTGCGTCTGAATGGATTACAATATTCTAGTTTGATATGTCTCAATTTCAGCCAGATGGATGGGTTTCAGGGGTACATTTTAAATAACATCAAGCCATCTTATTCACCTTTTACAATTCACAGAAAGGAATCCTGCTTGGTTGGAATCTTGCAGCTCACGGTCTTACTCTCTTAACACTTAGCAACAAACATATTTCACCTAAGTTTCTGTCTTATACGAGATCTGTCTGTAAAGTATCTGACCATTTTGAATATCTTGAGAACCAGTTGCACGGCCTTGATGTAACTGGGCAACCAATCAGAGATGACCTTACTGCGCATGTGTGAACAGACACTCTCCCATAGGGTTACTCAGTCAGCAGTGAGATGCCATTGAGTAAGCTTGTGTGACCGTCGCATTCACAATGACCCAGCAAGTCATTCTTCACATCTTGTGCAAGGTTTTTTAGCAAAACTTTGAATCACCCTGATGTGTCAGACCCCTACAAACCAGATTTGGTTTCCCGCGATTTCTGGCGAATGCCTCTATGGGATATTTGGTCACTCAAGTGGTACGAGGATGTGCAGTATCGTAATGAAAAATGCCCCTTGATAGGTGTTTTCATAGCGTACACACGGGGGGGGGGGCAAATCAGTGTAATTCGGGCAAAACTGTGGAAGATTTTGGGCAAATCAAGCCTTTTGCCCCCCTTATAGAAAGAGTTCCCATACACCATAGGTGTTTTCTTTCCAAAGCAGTGGTAGAAATGGGGGCGGGGTTCATGAGGGTACAAATATTTTTTCAAATGCCAAAGTTGTTGGCAGTAAACTGCAGCCATGACTATTTGGTTATCGTGTAAAAATTAATAATTGATGATTCCTTGTATATCCCACCAAAGACTCAACAAGATCTTCTTCGGATGAAGGACACCTTTTGGCTGGGCCACAACAGCATTTAACATTGTGAAAAAGGATACATTTCTAATCCCAAGTAACTACTGTGGCCAGAAACAGTGCCTGGAGTTACCGTGAATGCACTGACTCACAACAATCAGCATGTTGCTGGTGATTTGCTATGGACAGGTCATGTGGGACCCATTTGACACAGCCTTTGACACTTTTCCTAGCTTCTTCAAATAGGCAATGAACAGTCATATGGCTAACATTGAATTGTTCGTTAAGTTTCCTGACTATAACAGCAGGGACAGGTCATGTGAGTCCCATTTGACACAACCTTTGACACTTTTCCTAGCTTCTTCAAATAGGCAATGAACAGTTATATGGCTAAAATTGAATTGTTCGTTAAGTTCCCTGACTATAACAGCAGGATTTGTTGCAACTATCAGTACAAAAAATGAACAAAACTTTCATTACAACCTGATATTTTGAGATGTGAATATCTTCTATTACAGGTAGTTTTCTCGGCAGCTATTATTGCACAATGTTAAATAAGTAAAACAAAAGAAAACTTACATAAATCTTTATCTTTTTTTTCTTTTCTTGATTATGTCTAACATAAATTCGGAAAAAAAATATTGCTCATTCAAAAACATCCATGAAGATTCCAGAAATAGAGTTTCTCTATCTTGCGTCATTGTCTTTTTATTTATAATTGTCTATCATTACCTCTGCAAACAAAGTTAGACAGAGGTTATGTATTCATCTATGTGTGTCTGTCTCTCTGTCTGTCTCTCTGTCTGTCTTTCCACACAATATTCCCAAAAGTTCTCAATGAATTTCAATGTCATTTTATTGGAGGATGGGCCAAGGGAAAATTAATTAAATTTTGGGGCGGATCCAGGAATTATTTTTAATTTTTAGTGACAATGGCTTTGGCAGAGGTATGCACTTTCTGAGTGCTTTCTTTGCTTTGTTAACTTTTCTATTTCTTCTACACTCTTGGCAGGGGCCTAGAATATGCTGACTGCATCCCCTGCAGAGGGGTAAGACCCCCCAAACAGGGGCCACCTGTTCTTTCACCAAGAGTTAAAGAACTGAAAAATAATGCTTTTAAATATTTAAACATATTTCTTTTAGCAGTGCTGTTAGAAATATGTTTAAATATTTAAAAGCATTATTTTTCAGTTCATCCATACTAAATAGTACTAAATAACTACTAATAGTACTAAATAGTACTAAATAAACACCCTACCAGTCAGGTTTGAACTAACCAAGCTCCAGATTGGTGGGTAATATTTGCTGTAACTCTTACAGTTCCCATATTTTTGGAATTAAAAAAAAAATACTATGTTTTTAGTTCTGGTTATTCCTGCTCAGATAAAATATTTTGCAATTAACTTCAACAGGTGTAAACAATACCTGCTCTAGAGAGAAATCCATAAAGCACTCACTGAGAACTTGTGACTTAATTGATTTGGGTAAAATTAAATTACTTTTCGGATATCAGCTTTTGAGTCAGCAAATCAGGAGGTCTAAGAAAACTAGCAGCATGTACAAGTTGGGAATAGCATGAAATATCAACAGCAAACTTAATTGAAGGCTCTTGGACTCATAGTATTGGAGAAGATACAGAACCAACAAATAAACAAAGGTAAATTGTTATCTCTTTTAGAAATTTCAAGAATTTGATGTAAGTAAATTATAGTAAAGAAACATAATGTTTTTGCTGTGTTCAGTCAAAGTAGTAAGAAGAGGTGTTAAGTGTAGGTGGTGACCTCTCAGCTATGGGAACTGATGATCTCCTCTGATAATAAATGCAGAATAATAATGAAATCAAATCATGGATAATTTTATATCCGACAGAATATGATAATTATAAAGACATTTATTAGTTGAGAACCTATATTTGCCCGGCACCAGTGTGAACGACTGGTAAACGAGTGGCCTAAATCTTAAATGTGAATAAAGAAACGCATACCTAAAAATTATGAATGTGAGAGTAGAAAAGCTCAGTCAGTAGAGCAGAACCTGCGTATAAGTTTGCTTCCAGGGTGGACATGGTTTGATCTCCCGCACGGACTCATTTCTCTATTCACATTTAAATTTAGGCCACCCTTTTAGCAGTCGTTCACACTGGCACCAGGCAAATATAGGTTCTCAACTAATAAATGTCTTTACAATTATCATACAATTATCATATACATCATTTGATTTCATGCTGTCGACATAGAGAGCCACATATATTCGTGCCTAAAAATATGAACGTGAGAGTAGAGAAGCCAGTAAAGTGTAGGATTAAAAGACTACTGCCTACCATGAGAACTTTGTTAGCTCAGTCGGTAGAGCAGAACCTGCATATAAGGTTGCTTCCATTTCGTTATTCACATTTATCATTTATGCTGCTTGTTTAGCAGTCGCTCACACCGGCGACGGGCAAATATAAGGTTATCAACTAATAAATGTCTTTATAATTAGAATAATAAGGAGTAACATTCTATTAGTTTTTATTGAATATTTAGATTCAATTCAGATCTTTGGTTTTTCAGACAGAAGTAAGTAACCTTTCTTTTGACAAGAAGTATTAAAATTGTAATTAATGATAATTCTAAAATTTCTCTTTAATTTAATTACTGGTTTAGAAGATTTAAATTCTACATGCTGTCGAATCCTGTCTCTTAGACCTAAATCTACCAAATCCAGGTTGTTAACATAGGTAATACTCAATGCCTTCCTAATTAGATTCAGTCAATAAAATTGAAAATGAAAAAAAAAAGGCAAAGCAAATGAAACATTGCAAGAATTGGCAATGAGGAAGTTTCTCCAAAAATTAACATTTAGAAAGCAAAAACTGAATGAGAAAAAAAAAGCATAGAAGAAAAATCAGAAGAGATGCATTTGGCGAAAGATCAGAAGTTAGAAAGTCTCTTGGCAATGGGAAACCGTTTGCTGGAGGGTTGCATAGCCGAGATGTTCTTGGCTTCATTTATAATCTATTCCCATTCATTATGATTACACCCAGGTAATTGACTAGTAATAACAAGGCTTTCCTGGGTTTTAAAAATGCATTTCTTTTAGTAACACAGAACCATAAAGTATTGATTTAAGAACAATCCAACAAACGCTGTTTTCTTTCATTGGCTTCTGAAACCACAGGTAATGATATTAGCGATACTAACCATAATAATAATCATCATCATCATCAGCCGTTATTAGTCCACTGCTGGACGAAGGCCTTTCCCATCTCCTTCCATGACTGCCTATCTTGTGCTAATCTCTGCCAAGTCTTACCGGCAAACCTTTCTATCTCGTCCCTCCATCTTGTGTCTGGCCGTTTCCTACTTCTTTTACTATCCCATGGGCACCAGTCTGTTAGTCTTTTCCCCCCATCTATTGTCTTCTCTTCTCGCTAGGTGGCCGGCCAATCTCCAGTTTTGTTGTTTAATTAGTTGTATAATATACTTTACTCTAGTCTTTTCTCTGATCCATGTTGACCTTTTTCTATCTCTTAGCGTTACCCCTAGCATTGCTCTTTCCATGGCTCTCTGTGCTATTCTAAGTTGGTTTTCAGATCGTTTGGTTAATTTCCAGGTTTTTCATCCATAAGTCATGGCTGGTATTATGCAGCCGTTATATACTTTTATGATGATAATATCTGGCTATTTTCTATTTTACTGATGCCAAGGAGAGGTCAGTGAAGTAACAAGCAGCCATGGCGTGTAAATCTGGCAAAAGAAGGACTGGCATAAATCCTTTTTGACAGTAAAGACCTGTAATGTCAGAGTTTATAAGGGCAGTCAGAATATTAATCTAAAGGTCAATACACATGCTGCGCTTGCTTTAGTCACAAGTTCTTTCAAAACGATCAAGAAAGATGGGCAAATCAAAGCAAGATTTTTTTAAAATTCTGGTAAGAGGTAGGACAATTTATGAAGTTACTGACCATCTAACTACAATTGAAGAAATCTCTGTTTGTGTGTATGCACCGCGATTACTCGACAACTGGTCAAATTGTACAAAGCTGACATTTGCCAGATATATTAGTCAGCACACAAGGCAGTGCAGTGTTGAGTTTTTTGGGTCAGTGATTCTCAAGAAATCTAATAAAAATTTAAAAAATTACAGATTATAGATCTTTCTTCATAGTTTTATTAATTATCTCCCTTGACTTGCGTTCTTTAGAATTATCTAAATTTAGATATAAAATATCTAAATTGGCAATACTGAAAAGAAGTAAACAAAATACTTTGAAGCTGTAGTTTCATACGACCGACTGAAAATTATTTTACATGACAATTATGGCAGGCTGCTCCACACGCCATTAAGACTGGCCTCTTCCAAACAGGCACTGTGTATAATAAATAATTAAATCACTGTTTAATCAAAGTTTTATATAATAATGCTTTTATAATATTTAGTTTAGTTTTCAAGTGTTTTATGATTCCAACCTTGAAACTTACTGTGTGGCTCTTAGACAAGAAAGAAAAAAAGATATACATGATATGAATGTTTATAAAGCATATATAATATTAGAACATATAGAACATTTTATTTTAGTGTGAAAAAAAGTATACAATTTGTATATACAAGGACACATCATAACAATCATATTTACCTAGGGCCTTAAACCTTTGTGGTGGTGTAATAAACATCATAATTCTTCTTAAAATCATTTACATCTATTGATAGCACTACATATTCCAGTGATCTATTCTAAAGTCCAACCACGCTAAAAAAAGAATTTTCTGATATTCAATCTACTTCTATTTGCTTCTACCATATATGTGTGGCATTTCAGTCCCTTGTACCTCCTACTAATAAAAAATACATCAGTGTTTACTACCTCTAAACCATGCATAATCTTAAACATTTCTATTACTTAATAGATATTATCTGGAACAGAGAATAGCATTTCAGCAAATGTTCTTTATTTTAACTGGTTACTTTAATTTCTGCGGCACGTGTTAATAAAAAGAAAGAAATAGTTATCATATCCAACAAGAGACAACCTTTTTCTATAGAGAAAAATCAAAGAGGCAGCTCACATCAAAATGTTGACTAAATGCATTAGCCAGTCAAGCACAGATTTCAACCCGATGTGGCTTCCACTTCTCAACAAACCCGACAGAACAAAGACACAGAAACACCAGGGCCATGCGCTATAAGGGCTACCCCCCTTTAAGCACAATTTCTGTTTAACCCATCACACTCAGATTTTACACCTGAAGAAGGCCGAAGAATGGATCGGCCGAAACGTCCTGTTTATAACACAAATAACAAGGAGGAGTTTAACTGTCCGAAGAACCATTTCAAGAGACAACCTTCCATCATAAACATTCAATGAAAAAATATTTTTTTAAATTCCTCAACTTTAATCTGTCAATTCTCTGCTCTACACAATCATACCATATTGTGTGTTACTAAGAGAAATGCTTTTTTAAATCTCAGGAAAGCTTTTATTTTATTTCGATTTTTACTTAGCAGTTATTAGTGAGCAAGAGCGATTTCCTGCATGATTAAGGCTTCTGGCAGCAGAATTTATTGAATACTTTCTCCATTAATGTTCCCATAGGTTACATGCTTATTGACTATATGCTAAAGCATTAGCGGTTATATATTGCATATTTAAAACCTAGTTGGCTATTCTTCATCACATTTGCTGCAGATTCTCAACTTCCGTATAAAGTGAGTACAAATTATTGGAAAAATGCAACTGTTCTACTGTTTTATGAGTGTACACGTGTGTGTGTGGCATCTCTTCCCAAGGATGCTTTGATTAATTTCAACCAAACTTTATGTATGATGTACATATTGTAATGATTTCATTAGATAAAGAACTTAAGCAGTATTATATCACTTAGCAAATAAATTAATAACTAATAAAGCATTTACCACCAAGAACTGAACTAAAAGTTTTTTTAATCTTCATTTGATGTGACAAGCAATGTTGATATGGACCCAGAAGCCTAATTTAACACATTAACTCCTGTTTATAAAGTAATCAATATTATGTTTGTAATTCCCCTAAGGAATTTGTAACATTGCTGCCAGTATCCAATAAAGATTGTAAAGAAAAAGGCAAAAAATGTGAGATTGGGTAAAATCCTTTTTTTTATTATCAGAGAATCATCAAACAGGAATAAAATTAGCTCTATATTCATGATAAAGTAATGACAACGAAGTGTAGTATTATGTGATACATGAAACTAAAAGTTAAGAATACAGGTTTTGTTAGTCACTCATTAGAAACCATCACATGACCAACGTCTTATAGCAGCATGCTGTATTGAGGGTGATCAATTAAAAAAGGTGATCAATGAATAAGTTACTTCTTTCGCCTTTTGTTGGATCACTAAAAATCCCAAATCCCAAAATCCAATTCTCAAAAAACAACCAGGCACAAACTAGGGACCAATCTAGCATAAGCTTACATAAATAAATTGAAAATTTAAACCCCACAAATTGTAAAATGAACCCCCCCCCCCACTAAAAACCTATTTTGGGGGGGAATTTTCAAAAAACAAAAAAATCGTTTTTCTAGACATAATTAGGAGTAAGCTTCATTGGTGCGGCTGTATGCATGATGCCAGCCAGCTAGCCAACGAGACTGACTTGAAAACTGAAGAAACCTATGTTGACAGTTTTGGTTAATGAGGATGATGCAACTATAGTCAATAAAACTCAACCTGAGTGTTCCTACACTCAGTAAAAAAAACAAACCTTGCCAACATTTTAACTGCATGAACGTAATTTGTCCATAATAGGTGCATATTGATTCTGAATAAAAACTGAACATGATATGTCCAGGTTATTTTAAAATCAGCAATGTCCATGTCATAGATACCAGCAGAAAATCCATTCTTTCTAGATTTAAAATGCTGTCTGTAAGCCGAAAGAAACTTGGATACAAATAAATAAATAAAGATGAGTTCTTTGAAACTGCAGCTGTCAGATAACAAGGCATCTTTATCTATTTCCTAAACCATTTACATCTGAGCTGAAGTGTCATGCCACAGCATAGTGCTTCTGTTGATCAGGTAAATGATCACAAGGGATGGATATCAGCACAAGTTTGTTCAGCTGCATAAAAGGTTTCTCCCCCAAAAAGTAAACAAATGCCCAGGTATTTTCTATAATTTTGAGAAGGGTCATTAATATCGAAATGGTTCTTTGGACAGTTGAACTCCTTCTTAAATGTCGACTAAATGCATTAGCCAGACAAGCGCGGATTCCAACCCAATGTGGCTTCCACTTCTCAACAAATCCAAACCCGACAGAACAAAGACACAGAAACACCAGGGCCATGCGCTATAAGGGCTACCCCCCTTTAAGCATAATTTCTGTTTAACCATCACGCTCGGATTTTACACCTGAAAAAGGCCGAAGAATGGATCGGACGAAATGTTGTGTTTAAAACACAAATAACAAGGAGTTCAACGGTCCGAAGAACCATTTCAATGCCTAGGTGTTTTGAATCAAGTGGGATCACCCTGCTAGAGAGCTCTGGCTGTAACGAGGAAGCAGAGTTGCGCTCTTTGTATTTCAACTCACAATCTGTTATACAAAACCAAAGTATATGTTCTTAGAAAGAAGGGTTGGGCTCTTTGTATTACAACTCACACACTATTATACAAAACCAAAGTATATATTCTTTATCACTCTCACTGCCAGAATGAATAAATATAAATAAATGTGTGTTTCTGGCACATTGATTCCTGTATAATGGCTGTGTAATGCCAAAAAAAGTTCACATGCTAGTTTAAAAAATATATCCAGAGTTTTATAGTCGTAAACTTTTGGTGGGTAAAACGTGAAGCTGATATGTGCTACACCTTGTCTAAGGATGACATGGATGAATGACTCCGAGATATTCGACATATCTACACATTCAGTTGTCTTTTTGTTACTTCTTTCAGGCCATCACATCAAATAGAGGAATATATTTTAACCTGCATCTCCCAACTTCTCAAACAGATGCATATTCACTTTAACCCAAATCCACTTGTTGGGAATACAGGTATATTTCTACATACAATCAACATAAAATTGATTCATTTATGAACAGATAATTAATATGACCATCATAATCTATAAATGTTGGTTTTAGATTTCTACATAAAATCAATATAAAATTAATTAATTTATGAACAGATAATTAACATAACAACATAATCTACATATGTTGGTTTTAGATTTCTACATACAATCAATATAATATTGATTACTTTATAAGCGGATATTTAACATGACCAACATAATCTATACATGTTGGTTTTAGATTTCTACATAAAATCAATATGAAATTGATTAATTTATAAACAGATAATTAATATGACCAACATGATCTATATATGATGGTTCTAAATTGTCTAGCTCAATACATGTAGCATAGGCTATATATGTTGGTTTTAGATTTCTACATACAAACATAATATTGATTACTTTATAAACAGATATTTAACATGACCAACATAATGTTGGTTCTAGATTGTCTAGCTCAATACATGTAGCATTGGCTGAGAGAAAGTAGCTCTAATCATTGGCTTATATGTTGTTCTATCAGACTACACCATAAATTAATGGTGCAATGAACAGTTTAGGGTTACCAAACGATCAAAATGATGATGATAAAGAAAAACAGTAGAGAAAAAAAAGGAAATAAAGATAAGAATAGCCAGAATTTGTGTGTAGTCATAACACTCTCATAACCAACTAATGTATATGGATGACTAAAAATTGTGTGCAAAGAACAAAAAAATCAGAAACATTGATTAAAACAGTTAAGAACAATAACGATGACATCAGAATGGAGTTCAGTAGAGAGAAATGTGTTGTACGTACTAGTGATGCACAAAGAGAGACCCATGACAACAGACATAATTGAACTGCCAGATAGCAAAACAATCAGAGTATTCACCATAAAAGACTACTACAAATATCTTTGAGTACTCAAATGTGACTCAATAAGGCATTGGAAATGAAGGAGAAAAAAAGAAAAGAGTATCTTAGGAGAATAAGAAAGATATTAGAAACAAAACTAAACAGTAGAAATTTACTAAAAAGGATAAATACATACGTATGCAGTGTCAATAGAGAAATATAAAGGACCCTTCTTAGGTTGCATGATTGATTGATTGGTTTTACGGCATATCAACCCTTGATGGGTTATTTAATGCCAAAATCATTTTTTTAATTAGAGTCTTGCGTCTTTGGTGACAGGTTCTTTTTTTAATGGCAAACAGGTGGCCAGGCTTTTCTCAAAGCCAGGAATGCTAGTCCTTTTGTCGCCTCTTACGAACCTGTGGACAAGACGGAGGGATATATTCTTGGATGCCCGCATCCCCACGGGGCAGGTTACATGAGAGAAGAACTTAAATCAATTGATCAACATCCCAGGAAGTTAATGACTATACACAAGGCTCAACATCCCAAAGATTACACCAACAGTCTATATTTAAAACTAGCATTCCATGGGAAATTATTAATCACCGCCACCTATATATATGCTTCTTTTTACCTTGTAAATTAAACACATGGTGGTGGGCAGTGATCACTAGTGAGAATGTTGCTGGACACAAAAAAGGGATCAATTTGGCATAAACTTACATT
>VCCN01007298.1:4958734-4978668 GCA_006491835.1 Architeuthis dux
AACAGTGTTTAAACTGGTCTGTTGTAGATAGCAGTGATTAATGAAAGGAAGGATGAAGAGGACTCATCAGCATTAAGGACAGTACTCAAACAGCCAAAATGGGATTTGCAAAATACACACAGCAGAGCAGTGAAAATATCATGAAAGCTACATGTAATGCAACAAAGAGATAAACAAGCCTGGCTGCTGCAGCATCAAACTCCACTCCTACTTCTATATCGACTGATGATGATTACTGTAACTTTTGTATTGTATATATAATAAATTTGTCGACTTGTCAGTTTGGCTCAGTCGGTAAGATGCCTACCGATCAATCGTAATTTCAAATCACGGTAGGGAAATGGTAATTTTATATATCGATTTGGTTTAACGTGATGGGACAGACAAACAGTGAAGAGCTCACTCCCTTAAATTAGGTGAGGATTGTTCTTGTTCTTGTTACGGTGGAAAAACAAAGTCCACTCCAGCCTTCAACTTGGACTGGAGTTTTACAAAAGATAAAGAATGCAGTAATAGTGAGCAACACAGCAAGAAAAGAAAAATGGGACAAAAAGGGTTATAGAAACTATTGAAGATGAAAAGGCATGGACATGGTTATGCAGAGGACACCTGAAAAGAGAAAGAGAATCTCTTATCATTGCAGCCCAAAAAGAATAAAGCTACACATGCTGCCTTTGTGGAGAAAAAGCCAAGACAGTTAACCATATCATAAGTGAATGTAGCAAGTGGCTCAAAGGAATATAAAAACAGGCATGATAGAGTAGGGACAGTCATACATACGATTTGACCATGTAAAAAAATGGTGCGAGAACAAACCAGAGGCTGTCTTGGAAAATAAAAAGAATAAGATACTCCAAGATTTTGACAACCAAAATGGCCACCTCATCAAAGTGACAAGACTGGGAAGTAACACTCTGATCCTATAGAGAGCGCACAGATACTATACTGATCTTAGAGGACTGGGGAGCGACACTTTGATCCTAGGCGGAGCACACAGATACTCTGATTCTAGGCAGAAGTGCCAATCCATATGTAAATAATACTGTCATCTTTTTACAGGTACTATGCTATTCATAATAATAATGATGATGAGAATGCTCTCTTTGTACATCTACAAACATGTACATGCATAACTTGACATTCTAGTTACACTCTTTAACATAAATACTAGGGTTGTCTCTTTTCTCTCACTGATGCAAAGAGATTTTCACAAAAGTAATGATAGACTTCTCTCTGCAAGAAATACCTTCCAACAATTATGATACACTACCTCTATCTCAGCAACAAGCATTCTTACACAAATGTACTCTCTCTCTCTCTCTCCATTTCTATTTCACATGATGAAATAATTTTTAAAAATGCCCGATTGAAAATGTGCAATCTGATCTGCCCTGACCTTTGGACTGAAATCAAAGAAAGCTAAGAGATATTTCAAACCAAGATATGTGTCCTTTCTACTGGAGAAGGGCATAGTGTATTGGCTACTTCCAACTAAATCTGGCATATTGAAATGATCCAACTTAACACCAAGATAAACCAAGGTTTAAAGTTCATTTTTAGGTCACAGCCCATTCAAATTTATGCCAGAAGGATTTGCAATGAAAGTAAACCTGAAGAATTAATCAATAACTGACCCCAGATGGTACATTATACAACTTTAGTAAACTAAGCTTTGATGCATGGCATTTTGGTAACATTAGTCCTTATTTGATCACTAAGGTTAAGCAACAATATCCCTGGATGGAACCAGATAGATCAACACTTTAAGAATAAAAGGTCCTGGTACTAATTACTATGGATGTATACAGGGTACCTACCTTAGAGCAATGTTTAGCAAGCTAGTCTTACAAACCATTGCTAGCATAGTGTGTCCAATCCTTACTGAGGATGTGACCCTGTGCCAGATTAAGCTAAGCTTAGTAAATATCATGGGAGTATACATAGCCATACTACCTTGTTAATATTGTACTGTAACTCAGATCTTTCCCAGCATACATTTTACTAAACAACAAGAATTAAATGATAAAAAAGATTTGAAATCATAGATATTTATTAAGGTAAACAAAGCATTTTGAAAAGTAAGTGAACCTTGTTATTATTTTCATGTACTGACAAGATTGTATGCAATTTTATTTCAGACGGCAAACATTGAACGTTTTATGATTGCCCAGAGGCAAGATAATTACTATAGGGTCAAAGACTAACTTCTAACTTTCAGGTTTATATTTAACCCTTTTGATACATTCTTCAGACTTCCTCAGGTGTACAAACTGTACAACCTTTCCATATTGGATTCCACACCTGACTATTCCAAATAATTGATCTCTTGGGGTGTTGCGGTAACAAACAAAAAGAATGAGATCAGTACAGGTATACAATCTCTTATCCAAAATTCTGAAAACCAAAAAGCTCTGAAAATCATTTTTTTTCCATGGATGTTGTCTGCACACCAAAGCTTGCACTTGACCTGATGCCCAACCAAGGTCGTCTCGAGGACCTTGTAGAGCTCAGCGGAAGTTATTATTTCAACAGCCTCGGCTCAACCCACGCCACAGTGCTCTTATTAGTCAGAAGTGCCTCTGATGCTCATGGATATTGTGTTTATTTTTTGGTGACTTTTTGACATTGAAAATTATGATAATGTTAAAAAGAGCTGCAGATTCCCCTATGGGTAACAGTGAGAAGCAGAAAAGGAAGCATCTTTCATTGCTATTCAGAAAACAAAAAGATTATGAATTCCAAAACGTGTCTGGTCCAAAGGGTTTCAGAATAAGAGATTATGTATCTGTAGTCCAAACAACTCATGGAAAGACAGAGAAAATAATGAGAAATTTTAGAGTTGGTAAAAACAACATTTTCTACTGGCCAACCATTTTTTCAAAACAAAATTCACCAAGTGACATGGACATTATTTATAAACTTATTTGAAGTCCTGCATAACTTGTAACTTTATTATTTTATAGTAAAAGAGTTTTTCTTTTTTTTTTATCTTATATGAGTCATAGAACTTATGTAATCTGGGTGTATGTATCAGGCTCTAAAAGAACAACCCATTGCCACAAGTAGTAGGTATTTATTATGACCAAGCTAAAGTTACAAAGACTACCCCAAAAATAAAAATGCCTGGTAGCAGGAAATAATCTTTAACATCAGAGAATGCACCAACCTCTTCCTTTCAGTACACTGGAGACATGCAGTCTACTACTATTATTATCAATTCTTTAATTATCAGAATCCCTTCATCTTTATTCCAGCTTTCGTTTGATTCCATTTGCAGCTCCTGTAATTTCCAATAATGCAAATGGTATCTTCCTTCTGGGACCATTCAATCTTTTTCCTTTGGCTTCAGATACTGTCCTGTTGCCATAGCTACTGCAATTTCTGAATCATCTTAAGTTACAAGAAGTGAAAAAAGGCATAGCAATAAAACAAGAATAACAAAAGCAGCAGCAGAAACATTTGGTTAAGCATTTTTCCTACTCTCAACATTATTGGTTTTTCAGTCAAGTGCACAAATGGCAATAGTGGATCACAATTATTTCTTTCATTTTTTTGACTGATAAATATCAAGAAATAAGAAAATGTCCATAATAACATAGTGTTTTTCTAACATAGTTATTCCTACTACAAATACAGCTACAGTTGTTATTCTTATCAAAACATCAGAGATTTTGCAAGATTGATTTCTATGAGGGAAGGTTTAAAACAAACTTTTCCTATTTCCAGCACAATTCCAACTTGTACTAATACAAGAACATTAGACTTCTTAGCTAGCAACTTTAATTAGTAGTTTTTAGTAGTGATATTGTAAAGTGGTCAATTCATCAAGTATCGACTATGTTATGGATTTTTCTTTTTTTACATGAACTTCAGTACCAGGTATGTCATCAATACAAATTGATCAAACTATGAAGACTGGTGATGATTCTAGTCACTGATAACATTTATCAAAGCCGGTAACCTAATCTTCTACCTCCTGGTTAGACTAAAAAAAGAACCACTCCAACATTGGTATAAGCAGCTGTCATTAAAATGTTCTCTTTGGCTAGTTACCAATTCTTTATTCCTAAGCTAATAGCTTTCTGATTTTTCAGCAGCAGGGATCACCTGCCTTTGCCACAGGTGCATAGATATTTACATGACAACTAAAGACAGTTTGAGTGCAGCTATCATGATATATGCTTAAATAGAATGAAAGAAAACATCCCAAAGTCATTTTATTCTCATGATATTATTCTCATTATCTTCAGCAATATAAACTAGAACGTTTGTCTTTCTCAGCTCTGTGTCTTTTTTTCTAAACCTATAAAGCAAGTTATGTAGTGGAATTCTCTATTGCTCTATCACTCTGGCCAATCAGAATTTGATGCAAAAGAAAAAGAACTTATTTTTCAACCAGTCGGTACTTGCAAGCTTGTCCTGAGATCCTATCAAGTGATATCAAAGCAGAACCTCAACTCCAAAGGGACATTCAGCTTTTACAAAAGACTCAACATAACTGGGCCCTTTCATCTACAAGTGGCTACATCTAGTTTGCCAACTCTTAGTTGATATGAGATCTGATCTACATCTGATCTCTCTCATGAACCTCTTCTTTCTGACCTACATTTTAAACCCTCACACAAACTAGGTCTTAATGTACCAACTCACACACAGCAGTAGTCAATACCATTGCAACACAGGTAGAAACAAATTACTGTCTCAATCTGTAACATACTTATAAATAGCAACAATAAACCAATTGTTATTGTTATTAAAATTCTCCTCTTCTTTTTTCCATCAACTATGAACATCACTAATATACTCAATTCAACAGGTCAGGAATACTTTATAACAACTTGTTTTCCCAATCAGTGAAAACCATTATGGTACCTTGCAATACTTCTGCACTGAAAAACGTTTTGATGAAACTTGAATGATATAAATAAAGAATAAATAATAATAGAAAAAAACTAAGTTACTTCCAATTTGCAGATGATATAAATTATAAAGACAGTGCATTCATAATGGATCTAAAATGGAGATAATACCCCATGGAAAACGCCAAAAAGAAATATATGTAAAATGTAAGAAACAAAAAATATATCCACTTTAGACAAGAAATCTCATCAGATTTTGGCCAAATAAGGGAAATTGCAAGAATGCTAGCCAGAAGGAAGAATTTAGTATATCCTGAATATCCAAGCACACTCTAAAATTACCCACTTCTAAAGAGTATAAAAAATGTGACATAGACCTGCAAACCGACAACTAACATAATGGATACTCTCAAGCTACTTGTACCTGATGGTATTTTCCATGTCCACTTGAAAGGAAGCAGCTAAAGGTTTTAAGTGTGAAAGAATGTAAGAGAAAAAAAAGATATATTCTCACCTTAATCTAAGTTGACCATGTAATGAAGGTATTAGCAACCATTCTCTACAGTAAGTCAACCATTCTCTACAGTAAGTCAAGCATTGGGTTTCATGCCACATTATGCAGTTTATAAGGCTGTTGATTATTCACTTTTTCATGGTGCAGATTACTTTTATTAATGAGAGCCAATAGAGGATCAAACTATTGAAGCAGTACAACAGGTTAATCTTCTGCCTGAGAAAAGGAATTAGATTCCCAAAGCCAGTGATGTTATCTGAAAGTATGGAGATATTTTCACACTTTCCAACACATTTTAATATATACAACACTTGTCTCTGGTTTACTTGTTCTATAAATAAAATGTCTGCCATTTTCAACTAAATCTGTTAATGTCTTTCTCCTAGCATTCAGTTTCCCTACAGGATATATTTCGGCCCACCAGAATGAAAGATCTCATCATCTCCATAACCTGGGATTTCCTTTAATGAGGACATTTCATGTTTCCAAAACACCACAGACACACAAATCTATAAAAATAGAGAAATATTTATGCTTTGTGATCACCAGATGTTGCTCTTCAAATTAGTCTAAAATATTTTCAGTGTTAGTTGTTTTTTATAGATTGATTATATTTTTAATTATTGATTAATTTTTCTTGTCAAAATAAATAGAGAACCTAGATTTGTGTTGGTAAACCAACCATTCATCTACCTTTCTTTCCTTTCCTTCAACCATTTTATCCCTTTAATCTTTATTTTGTATCCAATACTATAAAAACGAAGAATGTTTGTTTCTATGTTTTTATAGACTCAAGAACAGTTGCACCCTACAAGCTGAAATGTGTGTATCAGGGTAACTTGACCCCAGAATGAATCTAGGATATGTGGTGCCAGTGACCTCTAAAGGTCAAATTACAATCAGGTCAATTTTGGCATTTTCAAATCTAAAGCAGACGGCTGCAACTTAAAGGCTACAAATTTGTGTACAAGAGTAACTTCACCCCAGGATAAGTGGTACTGATCTCTGATAACCGCTAAAGGTCAATTTAAGGTCAGGTCAATTTTGGCAGGTATTTTTAAATCTAACTGAGACAGTTGCACCCTACAGCCTGCAAATTTGTGTACAAGTGTAACTTGACCCCAGAATGAACATAGGATAGGTGGCTACGACCTAACGGTCAATTCAAGGTCAGGTCAATTTTGGCATTCTCAAATCTAATGAAGACAGCTGCACCCTAGAGGCTGCAAATTTGTGTACCATGGTAACTTAACCCCAGGATGAACATAGGGTATGTGGCGATGACCTCTGGTGACCTCTAACGGTCAATTCAAGGTCAGGCCAATTTTGGCATTTTTGACCAACCTGAAGGAATGGGAGTTGGCTGTATCCTACGGCCTGCAAATTTGTGTACAAGGGTAACTTGACCCAATGATGAACATAGGATAGGTGGCGCTAACCTCTGGTGACCTCTAAAGGTCAATTCAGGATACGGTCAATTTAAGCATTTTTAAACCTAAGGGAGACAGCTGCACTCTACATGCATAATTGTGAACATGTGTAACTTGACCCTAGGCTGAATATAGGATAGGTGGCACTGACCACTGGTGATCTCTAAAGGTCAATTCAAGCATTTTCAAGAAAGGTCAGTTTTGGCATTTTCAACCAACCTGAAGGTTTGCGATCCCTACTTTTAGAAGCTCTGTGTTAGAATTTACTACATGACCTTTAAGTATTGGTCATGTAACTATTTTTACAATATGACCTTTAAGTATTGATTACTTTTTTCCCTGAGCAACGCCGGGTACCCCAGCTAGTATTATATAGTAACAAACTTAACAATATTAATGACACACAAGTAGGGGCTTGCTTTATGGCTGAGCTAGTGGCATATTTTACACTGGCACCAATGGTTGATGTTCAAGCCTGTATAAAAGCCAGGATTTGAATGCTGATTTTCAAAGCAGAAGGTTTCTTTCCAATTTTAATATCGGTGTAACACAATTTTCCTACCCTACCAATTCTGCCTAAAATTTCAATCCACATATATAAAAGGCAATGTGTATCTAAAAATATAATTTATTTGTATATGTGTAACACTTTTCAATGAGTACTCAGATACTACACTCTGATCCTAAGCAGACGTGACAGGAGTGATACTTTGATCCAAGGCAGAGCACACAGATACTACACTCTGAGCCTAAGCATAGAGCACGGGAGCAATACTTTGATCCTAGGCAGAAGTGCCGATCCATACGGTGGACTGGATTAATAAGTTGTATAAAAACAACTAAATTTAGGATGAAGGTAAAAACTAGTCAAATTTAATAAAAAGTGGTGTGTTATAATACTTCCTCCAATAATAATAAAGATTGATTTATAATCTTATCATCTTTGACAGGCACTAATCTGGTAGTAATATATTTGAAATATAATCAATCAACTTCTAATATTAAAAGTTAAATGGTTAGCAAATCAGCTGTTTTTTTTGTCCCTAAACTAACTCCATTTCAAAGAGAGAGACAGTTGGCAAGAAATGTTGAGCAAAATATTCAGATTCAAGTTGGAACGTATTTGTGTGTTTAATGAAATAACATTAGGTACAGGAAAACCGTATTTTTTTATTGGTAAAATTTAATATTTTTTGTAAAACATACTAACATAAAAAAAAGCTTTTCATTGAACAGCTAGCATAGTACCTGTAAAAATGACAGGATTATTTATATATGGATCCTTCCTAGGATCAGAATATGTGTTCGCTCTGCCTAGGATCAAAGTGTTGATCCTAGAATAAGAATGCAATATCTATGTGCTCTGCCTAGGATCAAAGTGTTGCTCTCCAACATGTCTGCCTAGGATCAGAGTGTAATAACTATGTGCTCATGGAAAAGTGTTAACATAAAAAAAAATATATATATGGATGCACATTGCTTTTTATGTATGCAGAAATAGTACAATCTTTGTATAGGACTTTGATTATGTTATAATTCTACTTTTTTATGTTGAGATTTTTCCAGTTATGATTTGATTCAGACATAATTGAGATCATACTACAGCCTGTTTAGATATATATTAAAACATAGATTCATATCCCAAAATTGCCAAATGTATACTAACTCAATTAGGCAGCAACGTACAAGTGGCTGGAGGGAGTTGTTGAAGAGTAAATCATTGTCCAATGATCAAAATGGCCATAAATCAATTCAGATAAGTAGTTTTAGATTAAGAGATTTATCTTGAGTTTTAGCATTTCAAGGCAAAAGAGCCCACAATGCCTCACTTTGGAAACAGACATATCCCATTGAGTATTAAAACCAATATGCAAACACCACCACGCACTCAGATCTGTAAAGAATTCAGATAATTTTATTTATTTGTACTTACAGCAGTGATCAATCAGAGATTCCAAACAGAGCCATGTATTTTGAGATCTAATATGGAATATCGATTATTTTAAAATGAACACAAAGTGCCACAGTGTATTGACCATAATGTAATCGTTAGCAAGCTTACCCTTTAAATCAATTCACTAATGTAGTGAGTTCAGTCCTTACTGGGTGCTCTACTACTGTGGCCTTGTATGAGATTGATATAAGCTTAGCACCACAGAGACCCTTAAAACTGGTGCTAGCATAATTAGTATGAGATGGGCGTTTAGGGGAAGGTGGGATTAGTTGGAACGTGGGGTAAGTTGAAACACCTCTCTTTCAGCAGAAACAGAGAACCTGGTGAGGACTGTGCTGGCACCTTGTGAGAGCCTCTTATACTGTTATGATATGTGTATCCGGACACCTGGGCGGAAATGTAAGTGAACCCGGTCACCTCAGGAAATAGGTATATTGTCTAAACATTGTCAGTGTTCAAAACAGGAAATGGGAACCGGTGATTTACACCATGATTCACACCATGTAGGCCTTAGAGAGACCTCTAAAGCAGAAGACTGTGATCCCTGGGAGTAGACAAAAATCTCGACACTCAAAGAAGACAAACAGACATCAGCGTAGCCGAATGGCACAAGACCGCTGTCCCTGTTGGGGACAGACTGGCGGTTCTCCTTATCATCTCTCTCCCATTCTTCACTCTCCGGCCGACAAAGATGTATGTTGTGTAATAAAAATATGTCCAGATATTTTTATAAGCAAGTCTTCAAGTTTCCTTTCTATCCAAGTCCAGGACGTACAACCGCTATACAACAATACTACCTTTCAACCATATTGGTATCAAGTCGATGCTGAAGGTTTTCAAGCATACAGAAAGGTTTGTGTATTTTTCACATCTTAAAGTAAAATTTTCATTTGTTAGAAATATTCAGTTTGTATAGAAAATACTGTAGCCAGGAATGAACGCTTTTGTGTGTTTGGTAGAAAGTCATGGAATGGGGTAGGAAATAATTTGCCTGTTCCAATTTGTATTCCAACTAACCCTGCTATTTACCACAAGTACACCGGCACATGTAGTAGCACTTACACTCAAAACTGATTAGATAAACATGTGCTTAAATACTATATTTCCTCTAATAAATGCCCCTGGTGTTTATTAAATTTTGATGCAATTTGGTGCAGCGTTTATTAGAGGGAGAGTTAACCAGGACCATCTGGCTCAGGTCTCAACGCCAGAGAATATCTGTCCTTTCACTAAAGCTGGCCCAAGGAAAAGAAAAGGCGGGAGAAAACCTGGGAGAGCAAGAGTCCTCACTGACAATCCTGGGCGATTTGAAATCGCATAGCAGGCTGAGAAGAGGAAGAAGAAATCATCCAGGGGACAAAAGAAACCAAAGACTGCAAGTCAATTGGTTGAAGGCCCCACACGGGAGAGACTAATAGTGAGGGCGGTAGTGAAGAAGACAATGTTTCCCCTGGGTATCATATCTGATGAGGAGGAACGATCTGACTGTGAGCAAGCTGCAAAAACAAACAGGATTGTGGAGATCCTTCTAATCCAGGGGTGGGGGACTATGTTCTTGTGTGTTTTTTGCACGGAAGAAAAAGGTGCACGATTATGTTGCACTGGTTGATGAAATCAACGAAGATGATGAGGTAACCACCAAAATCTTGAAACATGTTCCAAACAAAGATTTTGAGCGCCCAAATTCGTAATGCCAGATGATGATGAAATATGCACACATGAAAGTGAGGACATCGCATTCATTTTGCCTGCTCTGTACAACTGTGGTGAAACAAAGCGTCATCAATAGAAACTTGTTTCTTGTTGATATATTGGCCTACAAGACAGAGTAAATACAAGGACATATTGTGGACCAATAAACCTTATTTATAGGCGACAAACCAAAGTGACAATCATGCCTAGCTGAAGTTACCTGACAAAATTCATCATTGAAATTGAAAATTGAAAAGAGGCCAACATAATTCGTGATTTATACTATAATTACTGGTGTGTTCCAACATGCCCCATATCATGTTCCAACTTATCCTACTGTGGGGGGATTTGGAATGTCTGGACTTTGGTCACAAAATTTTTTTTTTTCAGGAATCCCTCTAAGCCTCTGCTGAATGTATTTGCTGAGTTTGTTGTACGCATGTATATTTATAAAACAGATGATGTAGTAGATTTATGAGTATAAACATATGGTGAAAATAAGCGTTTTTTGTGAAATGTGTTCCAACTAACCCCACACATAATAAAAAACTAACTAAAAGGTAGGTGAACAATGAACAAGAGAAAGAATAAAAAATGATTTTTCAAATTATAGGATTTAAAGAACTGCACTAATTGAATTATCTGCTTGAATAAATAGATAATCTAGTGTCCTGGTTACAATTACTCCATTAGGGTTGAAACCTTAGATTGTTACTATAAAAACATAAACTTAAGAAACAAAAAAACTGACTTTGAAACAGGGAAAAAGACCTTTTTCTCTAAAACAGTTATTCTGATACATTATACTGAACGATGAAATTAAAACTGTTATTTTGTTTGGGGATATTTGTGCTGTGAATATGGATAAAAGAGTTGGCTAATAATCTTTTTATTGAGTTAAATCAGAATATCAGATATTTTTACTGCTACCAGCAAGGGTTGGACAATGAACTACAAAACTCGAGGATCAAGATGAGAAATATTGGAGGAGCCTTAGAGAAACCCTGATGGAGCTTGTCACCTACCTCTTATTTTTCAGTCTTTCTATATTTGTATGGAGTACAATTCTTTAAATAACAAAGCCCCTTCCAAATCTGGATAGTTAATGAATAGAAATAAACTCATATTTGTTAAAACATTTTAATGATTATCCTTATGAATTCTGCAAAATGCATTTGTGAAAAATTACCTTGAAATTTGTTTGAAACAGTTTTTGTTATTATTTGCTACATTTGACTAAACCAAGGTTTATAGCAGCCATTCTCAACCTGTTTTGGGCCATGCCCCTCTTAAGAGCTTTTATCGGGTTGCAGACAGATTGTTAAGATTAAAACTTTTTCCCTTATATTTTAGTAAATTCAATTTAGTTACTACCAACCTGTGGGTGTGAATGATAAAATGCTGACTGCTTGTTACCCTGAGAAACACTTATTGGTTGTTCTGTGTTTAGAACTTGATCCTGTTTTTATTTCTGCTAGTCTCACAGCCAACTACATTCATTCAAAGCAGTAGTAGTTTTACAAGAGACACTTGTTGTTTGGTTGTGTTTGTAGCTATGAGATCTGAAATCCCAATACAAATACGAGGTCTGTCCTGGAAGTATCCAGCTATTTAATATTAATGGAAAAAATGGCCTACCTAGTGCAATTGTTAGATATTTAGGCAGCAGTGGGCAGGGGTCACAGATTTGACCCCCACAGGTGTTGAAAGTCATAAACAGGATATCGACCAAACCCCAAACTACAGGTGTCAAGAACTGGAAGAGACACCACAGGTGTTGAAAGTCATAAACAGGATATTGACTAAATCCTGATCTGCAGGTGGTGGGCTGGAAAACCAGCGTGGGCATTTGAACGCTATAAAAGCCACAGAGGCACCCTCAGAAGGCAGAGAGAGAGCACCTAGGCTTGGGACGAAGACAGGAC
The DNA here is from genome assembly GCA_006491835.1 of Architeuthis dux. NCBI lineage: Eukaryota > Metazoa > Mollusca > Cephalopoda > Oegopsida > Architeuthidae > Architeuthis > Architeuthis dux. Next base: position 4,971,109 of record VCCN01007298.1, read on the forward strand.
CAATTTCCCATTTGTCAAGGATCCGTATGCCCTGCTGACTAAGAAAAGTCTGTCAGCTCTCGTTATCTCTCTCCCACTCTTCATTCTCCGCCACTGCACAATGTATCTGATGGAATAAAAATATATCATCATATTTTTATAAACCAAGTCTCCAGTCTTCCTTTTTCTCAAAGTCCAAGATTTTCCTCCTGTGGACCCGTGTCTATACAACACAATGGCGCCTTAGTCCACTTTAAAGTACTCCTCTTGGAACCTCACACACTTATCTCGGCATCCCTTCCACTTATCAAAATAGTCTGCAAAGTCATCAGGATCACCATCAGCTGCCTCATCATGTTCTCCTTAATCTTGTCCACAGTCTGAAATCTTCTCCATTTCAATGGTGAAAAGAAGTTGCATAGGGCCAAATCTGAGCTGTAAGGGGGCAGACAGACCTGGGTGATGTGATGTTTTGCAAAAGAAACCTGCACAACATGTGAAGAATGGGCAAGCTTGATCATTGTGTATGCGACAGTCACACAGTACACAAGCTCATTCAATGTTGTCTCACTGTTGACTGAGTAACCCCATGGAAGAGTGTGTGTTCATTCATGCATATTGGTTGCCAATCAGTTCTCTAGAGATTCAAAATGGATGGATACTTTTTGGACAGATCTTGTATTGCACTAGTAATGTTTATTAGCACATATTCACTTCAGTAATAAGAAAACTGATTTGAAACCATGTCAATTAAACCGTCTTAGCACTCAGTGTTGTATACCTAAATCCTACCATCATATTTCAGTCTATATTTTCAAAACCTAAATGATAAACAAAATGCAACATTTTTGCAGCTAGGCTGAATCAATTTTCTTATAGTGTACAACACTGATAAGCAACACACTTGCACTTTCTTTCAAAAATGTACTTTTTTTAGTTATTATTTATAACTGTATCAATACATCCTTGATTTTAGCACAAAGATTGGAAATTTTTATTGATGTTTTTCTTTTGCAAGAAATGGGTTTGGGATTTTTATCTTATTCTTTGATTTTTTTTAACAAAAGGAACACAATGCAAACGTATGTCTACATGATAATGCATTGCAGTCGTTATTGTAAGGGAAAGAATTGAAAGAAATCAAGCATGACTAAAGATGTGAAGATATAAATGTAACAACAACTTATAAATATTGTACTTGATTCTAAACACTAGTTGTCCAAATTTCTTACTTGTAGCAATGTCACTACTAATTTTTTACTAGTTTTACTCTCATCCTATTCTTAGTACAAATCGGATAATACCTAAGTGACTAAATTTGAACAAAATCTGCTGGCTAGCTTTTGTAGCCTAACCAGTAAGTGCTGTCCTAGTCAGACAGGCTCCAAAGAATAAGGGATATGAGTTCATGTCTTGAAGACATCTTATTCTTTATTTTCCCGTCCATGCTATTTGCTTAATGGTCATAGAGAGTAAAAACAAATTGAGCATTTCAATAAAAAGCAACAAACATAAGAATAAAGAAAAACTAGTCAAAAATTAATAATTATTAGCATCTAAATTGACTAGAAATTCCTCAACTAAGATATAAGGACTGATTAAGCATACCTTTTCATATATAAACAAGGACTCATTCCTTATGCTATATAAGACTTATGTTCGTCCAGATCTAGAGTACTGTGCACAGGCCTGGTCACCGTACTTGGAGAGAGATAAAAACCTTTTAGAAAAAGTCCAGATACGAACAACTAAGTTAGTACCGGAATTAAGAAATATGAGCTATAAGGATAGGCTAAAAGTGTTAGGGTTAACATCGTTAGAAAATAGGAGAGATCAGGGAGACTTAATAGAAATATTCAAGATTATGCATGGTTTAGAGGTAGTAAACCCTGATGTATGTTTTACTAGAAGTGGGTACAAGGGACTGAGAGACGACACATATACAGTAGAAGCAAATAGAAGTAAATTGAATATCAGAAAATTCTTTTTTAGCAATAGAGTGGTAGGACTTTGGAATAGATTACCGGAATATGTAATGCTATCAATATATGTAAATGATTTTAAGAATAATTATGATGTTTATTATACCACCACAAAGGTTTAAGGCCCTAGACATTGTATAAATATGATTTTTGTGATGTGTGCTTGTATATACAAATTCTATACTTTCTTTTCACACTAAAATAAAATGTTCTAAATGTTCAATTGTCTCCATAGATTCCTTTATGTGTGTATGTGAACAATGTTCTTAAAAATTGTTCGAAATTGCTTTTTATTGTTATATTTCCTGGGTAATTGTTAAGATTAAAACTCTTTCAGTGATATTTTAAAGGTATAAACAAACAGACTTACCACAGGCCCATAACAAGCGTTTTACTGACCAAAAATGAAAAAAATGGAAATAAGAATAAAACAAACTATGCAAGGAATTTTGGTTCTGAGATGCTAGGAATTCTGGGGCTTTGCCCCTGGGCCTCATTGGGGGGCTTACATCACTCCCAAACCCCCAGCTACATTTGGTTTGGTTACCGCCCCCCTGACCCACCCCCTCAAATAGTATTCCCATGGTACGTGCCTGTACTACCAACCTGTGATAGTGAACCATTAAAGTGTTAGCTAACTATCAATCTATCTTTATTATTATTGGATAAAGTATTGTAACAGACAACTTTTATTAAAATTTGACTAGTTTTTATCTTCATCCTAATTTTAGTTGTTTTTATACAACTTATTAAATTGGGCCGCTATTTCTATGGCAACAAATAACAGTGAAATCGGAAATAAAGAGTAAGCCTTTGGTGAGAATCGAACTCACACCATCATTGCCAGAGAGTGGCCCGAATTAATAAGTTGTATAAAAACAACTAAAATTAGGATGAAGGTAAAAACTAGTCAAATTTTAATAAAACTATCAATCTGTTTTGCACTGTCTCTTTCTGCTATTCACATATCCTAGCTATATTCATTCAAAGTAGTAGTGGTTTTACAGTAGACACTTGTTGGTTTGTTTTGTGTTTAGAACAATAAAGTACTCAAAGTACTGTACTGAGTACAATTCAAAATGTTCATTGTCACAAATTCACTTAAGGAAAAGAAACAAACTTTAATTTTAAACTTGATCGATGAACTTTCTCTCAAGCAGTCAGTTCTGTATATATAAACTCCACTATTTATATAAAGCATTAATGGAAATAGCAACATATATATCATGCATAAGCATACTGTGCTTAACAAAGATTCATAATACAAAGTGCTTATAATAGACTTATAATCCAGTAAGTATAATAACTATGACTTACCAGTAAAGCTATGCCCAGTTCACTGATTTTACTGGCAGAGATGAAGGATTGAGTACATACAGCTTGTTAGACATTGGCTTCAAATGTTGTTTCTGGAAGAAAGAGAAGAAATAATTATTTAAAATTAAGCTGTATAAATAAATTGAGGTATTTTCAATCATACCATATTTTTAAAATCTCTTTTTTCTAAATTCTGAAAATACTTAAAATCATAGAGTGTGATTCTTAAACTTTCAGTTAAAAACTCCATTTTTTCATTATACCATTTTACAAGATGGTCACCACAGTTCACCATGGAAAAGAATACAAAAATGAAGTTGCTTTCTTAGATGTTCCACTGACTTGCACAGAACATGAAGTATACACAAACCTACACACATGAATGTATACATAAACTTTGAGTCCAATCAGTTTATGTGTAAAGAAAGCAATAGTTTGTTGCCTACAACATCAGGCCAAACTCATAAACAATGTGAATGAACTCATAAACAGAAAACACTCCAAAAAGAAATTATCTAACAACATACATAAATTCTGGATCAGCCAATGGAAAAACCCCAAGAATACCAACCATAAATAACACTGTAGCCCACCAAAAAGATCAAAGGTATGTGCAGTCAATAGAATATCAGGGTAGCTTTTCACAGTAAACCTAGATTACACAACCTCATCACAAAGGTCAGTCTCTTCCAGGAGAAAAATATGACCAAAGGCTGTCTATATAATATCCATAGCAGTTGCAGTAGAGAATATGAGAGAAACTAGCTGTCTCGGAAAGATAAGTCTTGAGAACACAAAAAAGCTATAATGCAAGATGAAACAATTAAATCAGCTTCAGCTGAGCATGTGTGGAAAGAAACGGTGGCACATTGCCCATTCTGGAATGAGATCAAAATAATAAACACAGAATAATAATGGAAAGTCTGTAAGGTGAAATAAATTACACATGAGTTTTTTAAAAAATGAATGCATAAACAAACCAAGTATAGAGTATTCTGAAACCATATGGAAATCAGTGCTTAGAAAAGTTAATTTTAGCTGTTAAGGCCTCTAAAATCAGGTCTCAACACAATGCTATTTAAAGATACAGCCATATAGTACTTTGAGCTCACGGTACAATCTATATAACAAGGGTAAACCAGAGGATAGCCATCTGTTCTCTCATTAATAGTATTAATATGTGACCTTAGCACTTGGTTACATCGTTCTGTTGGATGTATGTGTTCTAACTTAAGAGAAGAAAAAGTTACAAGGAAACTATAAAGCCCAGATACAATATACACCTGAGGAAAGATGAAGAATGTATTAGATGAAACACTATGTTAAAAACAACAAAGATAAAGATGGTAGTGCAAAAAATACATGGAATAATAAAAAATTAAAAAATACTTCAGAACTTCAGAAAAAAAACAATTTTCCTCTGTATGGTAATTTTCATAAACATTCTCTAAACTAAAAGAAATGTAAAAGTTGTAATCTATATATATATGAGTAATAAGTGACATTTTGCCTGTGAGATTTCAATGTTTATCTCAACCAAATCTAGTCAGTACTATCATGGGTTCCATCAGGCATTTAAGAAAAGGATTTAAAATTCAACCCTAACTCTGTCTGCCCAGCCCTACCTTGATCTAAATGCTATCTAAGTGCATATTTTAATGCTTTGTACAATACTAAAACATACAGAAGAATCAGGTAAATAAAAGACAATGAGTATTTATTCATATAATGCAACTTTGTTCAGTTGTACTGCTTTTGAACTGAAAGCATCTTAATTTGATTCACAAGTTACATAAACACATTATCAGAAGAAATAAGAAAAATAAAACTATTTTCTCAATGGTACATAAGCTATCACGGAAATGACTACAACATAACTACAATAAAGCATTAATAAGCAAATATGCAATAAAAGAAATTATAAGATAAATGTATATGAATGATAAGGTTCAGATTAGATATTGGAGTATATTGTTGGAAGGAATTTGGATTAATAGCAGAGTAGATAATAATATGCTAGCTAGCTAGCTAGCTAGCTATGATAGTCAAGGAGAATAATGAAATGTGCTTGGATAAAGAATATGTATAATTTAGGTGCAGTAGATATTGTTTCAGCTATATGGAACTATCTACTTTATTACATTTATGAACATAAATTTTAATAGCTAGGTTTTGAACATTTCTGAAAGCAGACTGGTGGATAAAGGATGTGTGTGTGTGCGTGTGCATGTGTGTGTGTGCAGATCAGGTACACACATATACATAAATCAGATCCAGCAAGTATTCAGGCCTGATTCACACATATTGCAAATGGCACTAAAATCAGAATTGTACTTATCATGATAGATTATCAACTAAGAGGAAGAAAAAACTTTCTGTAAAATAGATACTCTTTATCTAAAAGGTTGTTTTTTTACCATAAAAGAATTAGAGATGATGGCAGCAGAGAGATATTGTAAATTGTTTATTGTTGTTCATATTTTCTTTCCAAATGTTGGATCAAAATCTACTGGATCAATAAAAAGATGAGAGAAAGTTTCTCAAGTGTATTTTGAGGTTGCCTAGAAGTCAAATCAATATATTGTTAGGTTTTTGACTAATACAAACCTGTTGTAATTTTTGTTTTTGCTATACTGTTTTCTTATAATTTGTTATGTAAAAAATCTCACTCTATTACTATTAAAAAGTTACAACTTGATCCGTATTTATATATAAGTTAGGTATAACTTTAGTTTCTCTTCAAGTACCGGGACAGTAGCCTAGTGGATAAAAGAATAGAGTAGATACTAGAACAGACACGAAGGGTAAATAAGCTGATTAGAATAATAATCATTCATGAACTGAAATAAAAGATTCTGTTAAAACTCCCAACATAATTATTGGGTGTAGGTAATAATACTCGATGAAAGCTGGAAAAAAATGTACCTGTTGAAATGCTGGGAAAAAACAACAAAGAAAAAGATACTGATTAAAAAGTATTAACAATTCACAATATGGTTTAATATTCGCAAGACCTCATGCCTATAGTGTTACAGGTTTCCCCCGCTATTCCACGAGTGAAAAACTTCTGTAAGCCAAAATGGCATAAAGCAAAGAGGCAATTACTATTAATTTATATGGGAAAATTGTTTGAACATTTCCAGACATAACAAATGGTGATGATGGCATGTTAGGCTGAGTCATCAGAAGTTTGGCTAGTGGTGTGGGGTACAGTGGTCTGGGCTGTAGGAGAGAAGAGAAGAGGGTACATGCTGCTTCTATAATTGCTCCCTGCAAAACATACGCTGAATGCTATTTTTGCTTTTTGTCTTTTTTTCTTAGAGGTGAAAGATGTGTAAAGCAAACTTTCAAAAAGCAGGGGATACCTGTATTATCATTTTATTTTTACCAATTTTTTTGCTTATATTTACAGTGTGCACCATGTGCATTATTTCTTTTAAGGCTATAGTGACAACTATTTTCTTTTCCCCCATCAGTGTAAAAGCACAAGACTGATCACTTGAGTCAAATGTTTTTCCCTGGTTTGAAATCAGTGTTTCGTACCTGAGATAAACCCTAAGACATGTGAGTCATCCATCTTCTGCTCTATCACTGAGCCATTTGTTCAGACTTAAACACCTGGCAGTAGTGGGATTTGTTATCTGCACCTACAACCTGTGCAAATTTGTTATATTGCATTCTCATCGTACATGCAGGAATCAGTACACATAGTAGTGACTTGGAAAATGGAATTAACATGTTCACTGCCGTAAGTCACACGTTTGCGTCTTGAGGCATGCTGCATTTTAACTCTGACTCGTATGTGCATCCATTTCACGGTTTTATTTAAGGCAATACGAATAGCTATGGCAATGCACAAGACTCAATTTCTGCCTTGCAGCACTGAGCAGAAGACATGTTTATCTTGTTGCCCTGTAGCAGTGAATGTGTTTATAAACAAAATTCAAATTCTTGTTACAACTAGTGATAACACTTTCATTATAATGATTTTGAAAAAAGTATGAACCCAATCCTCTATGACCACAGTCCCTCTACCAGTTGTTTTGATTACAGTTCTGACATCCCACAAGTCAATAGAGAAAACTAAAGATGGGTACATTGGCCAAAACCCATAAATACTTAGTCAAGCACAAGCAACAAAATGGTTGCAATATCCATTTTCATTCATGACATAGAGTAGCCAAAGCAAGCCTATAATAATATCGGAGCAAAGCAGAGTATCCTAGGCAATATTCTTACTCTTCACCACCACTAAATAAATTCTGTGTGCAGGTTAGCCTTC
>VCCN01007298.1:5064809-5077246 GCA_006491835.1 Architeuthis dux
GGCAGTGATTCATAATTTCCCTTGGAATGCTAGTTCTGATTAATCTCCAAATAGAAAATCTGATTAAGACACTTCAAATCTTACTATCTTCAATTCTAATATTATAGTGGGCGGACAGAGCGGATTCTGTGAACTAAAAAAAGAAAATTCAAAAACTTTTGATGATTTAATTTTTTTTCCAATTTTCATCAGTGTTCACTATTTTCCAACTCTATTCTCTTCTGTATATAAGTATTTAAAAGCACTTATTGAATGTTTACAAAACATTTCTTTAATATCATTAGGGCTTTGTACCATAAAAGATTCTTTCATATCCTTTCCTGATAGCTAATGTGAGCCTTTTTTACATTTTTCTCTGCCACTAAACATATGTAGGGGACTGATGTGTGTAGGGTCACCATACTGTAGACGTTATACAACAGAACATTTATCTGTCTACAATTATAATTAAAAAGGTTCTAAGTCTGGGTCTACCACTTGTAGGTAGGGACCGGAGATGAACGAAAAGCTGAATATGTCATCAGAAGAGTGCGTTCTTGTTCAAGGTTCAATGAAATAAATGAATAGACAAATGTATATAACATATAATTTATTCATAGAAAAATAACAATGAACGATTGAATGAATGAATTGAGATGCTTCTTGCATCGAGAGTTTTTATGGTATTCATAATATTTAGTGTTCATTAGTTGAGTGGAACAAAAGAAGAAATGTTCAGTTTGCCTGGAATGAAAGAGTCAATAAGAAGTTGTTGTAAATGTGTGCGTGTGTATGCATAGGTGAGTGAGTGTATGCATGTGTGTGAGTCAAATCAGGAACTTACTTGTTTGCCATGGTGAGTGTTAGATTTGCCTTGTGCACAGGTGAAGGTGAATGCATTGTGTGCGTGTGAGTCGGACAACCATGCCCTCGGACACAGAGGTCGCGACTGATGAAATCCATCTGTCGGCTGCTTATATCTGAAATAGGTAGGCTCCTGGGAGATGAGATTTTAGGTGTATTTTCATCGGTCAACAAATAGCTGCTACTGTTGAATAATTGTTGAGCAATCATCTGTCTGTTGAACTTTGCGCCTTTTCTAAACTTTGTTAGCACAATTTCCGTGGAGCCTATTTTAGTGATAATTTTGGAGAATAAATGTTTAGAGGTGAGGAAAGGTGGAAGATCAACACATAACTTCTATTCATTCATACTGGTCTTTGTTTCAAAAACTATTTTAATATTTTTTTTATTCATAGATCCATGTATTGTATGATGGTAAAGTCATGTCAACATTATCGTTTATACATGATAAATGGAAGTTTCTTTTTGTTCCAGGCTTGCAAATGCTAATTGGTTGGAGCAAATTCTTAACAGGCACTATGTTGACAGAGTTGAAGTGGTCAGCAAAGAAATTTTAGGTGTAAAAGGTTTGTTTATTTATTCATACTCAAAAACAACATGAAAATAACTGCATTCATTGCATACATTTTAACACTAGATATTTTTCATTACTTAAATGAAAAGAATTGTTCCTGCAACTTTAATATTTTAACCATTGCTAACATGAAACTTCAGAATAATAATAATGAATATTTTCTTTTTGATTTTTGTTAGATTCTTTTTTAACATTTTCAATTGAATCAGTTGAATATTGCATTATGTCTTTTTGCTGGCACTTTGTTTGTGTAAAACTTCTCAGTTCCCAATTCAACTTAATATTATAAGTGCCAAATAAATTCATATGAAAAACCTGCTACAAGTTTGTTGTACTGTCTCCTTTGACAGCAAAATAAATATCAACAACATGAATACTGGTATTTTAGTTTTTACTATTGTGCCAAGAACACTATCATCAAAAAATATAAGTGAAAGTGAATCACAGGGAAATTGGGAAAACAGAATTCTATCTTCCAAGCCAGCAAACAATTCGTGCCATTTCCCTACAACACTACTTGAATTCTTTGATTTATTGATCATTTTAATAAGGTAATCAACTATTCAGGCATTCAGTAGTGTCATTGGATGTTTTATGCTACTCAAATACAAGTTTGGCTATAATTCATTCTTGACCAGTCCTTTTTTCATCTTAACTTCAGTTGCTTTTCATCACAACTACTCAGACCACCACTCTACAGTTGCTAGTTTGTGATGAAAAGCAACTGAAATTAAGATGAAAGTACTAGTCAAGAATTAATAATGGTTGATAATGCTTCATCTGATAATAATAAAATTCAAGATTAGTTTGTCTATAATTTTTCTTATTTTTTATGACTTAAATAAATTTATTGTTACTGTCAGAAATTTTGAAAAAATGGAAATTCAATATAAAATTTTAAAAATTTTTATAGGACGAACCAAATTCTACAACCAAGTGGGTGTGATTCGAGACATGCTACAAAGCCACCTAACTGAATTACTTTCACTCATTGCAATGGAGTTGCCGAGCCACCTTGATGCTGCAAATTATGCAGAAATTCAACGCAAGAAGATTGATCTTCTGGAAGAGGTGAGGCCTGTGGACTCCAAGAATATTCTCTTTGCCCAGTACAAGGAATACATGCAAGAAGCTGTGAAAGACGGAATCAACAAGTCATCGTCAGCCAATATAGCAACATTTGCAGCAGCTCAAGTCACCATACAGTCAGCCCGTTGGAAAAATGTTCCCTTCATCTTAGTTGCTGGAAAACAGCTTGATGAAAAGGCTACATACGTAAGGATTATTTTCAAGAGAAACACTTTCCGCATTCCCTATCCAGCAGAAGGTGAAAACCTGCAACAACTTGTGTTTCACATTGCTTATGGTTCCATGAAGGAGCCTTCGATTCTCGTCACTAACACCCTTGGTAACCCAACATGGCCACCTGGAATAATCCACAAAAGTTGGACACAGCCACCAGCTTATGATGCCGAGATGTCTTCATTCCACATGGCTGGGCCAGAATTTGAGTCGGATGCTTACTGTGAGATTGTTCAAGATATCATTCAGGGCAGACAGAGCAGTTTTGTTGGCACTGCCCAACTCCTGAGCATGTGGGATATTTGGCAACCAGTTTTGAACGTGCTTCGCCAGAGGCCAATGCTTTACACCCGCAACAGTTCGTTAGACTTCTTTGTCTATGATAACCAGTTACAATTTGTCAGTGAAGAAGAGGACACGCAGCCAGTTTATATGAAAGCTCAGCTAGAAGACACAGGTTTTGGCCAAGTCCCCTCACATTTCCGTGGTGGTACTCTCCATGTGAATTCCACCACTGAGATAGCAGTGCAACTTGCCTTGTCCATCATTGATGAGGCAGTGATAATGATTAAGAGAAAAAAATCTTTTCACATTGGGTTTTCAGGTGGGAAGACTCCAGCTCTTCTTCTTGCACAGCTGCGAGAACGTTATCCTCTCCATTTGTGGATACATACCCACGTCTGGCTGGTGGATGAACGGTGTCAACCCCTGGACAGTCATCGTTCCAACTTCAACCTGTTGTATACAGAACTGCTTCAGCATGTCAACATTCCCTATATAAATATTCACCCAATGCCAGTATCAATGGCAGGGTCTTTGTGCCTTGATGCTGACCAAGGAGACCTGCTGTACGAGAAGCAGCTCACAGCTGCTCTTGGCGATGGGGGTTTAGATTACACAGTCCTTGGTCTGGGCAAGGATGGGCATATTGCGTCCCTTTTTCCATACGAGTCATCATTACGTGGTGTGACAACAAGGAAAGTCATTCTCACAAACTCTGCAAATAGAGGTGACAAACGAATGTCGCTGACAAAGGATTTTATCAACTTGTCACAGAACATTGCTGTGATGGTCACAGGCAAAGAAAAACACAGTATTATCAATGCAATTAGCTCCGAAACAGATAAGCTTGAATATCCAGTCCTGGGAGTACAACCCACTGATGGACAAATGAGTTGGTACGTAGACTTACCAGCATGGCTTGGTGCATAAAAAAAAAGAAATAGATAGCTTCTTTTTTTTTTTTAATGTGCAGGGTGAGATATAATATAACTGGATTATTTTATCATCCTCTCCCCTTAGAATAGCTATTTGAATATTATCCCCACTAAGTTTCAGCAATTAAACAGCTTCCCAACTAAAGCCACCTGAGGGGGAGAAATGTTTCATTTTATTGACAAAGTTATAGAAGATATTGTTCACTCATATGAATACGTAAATTTTTAAATGCATTATCGCCAAATTTGTTTTGACCTTTCCAAGCACACCTGTCGGGACTTTTTGCGTATTCAGTGTTTCATCACACTTGTCGCACTTAGCTTCATACTTTAAAAGGCTGCGGAAGAATATACGGCTTTAAACGTGTTATCAACCATGGGTTCTTCCTCCTTAGTATTGGCAGTAAAACATCACCCCAACCAGTCTCGGGTGATTTTAAAGTGATCCAAATAACTTTAACTCCAAAAGTGAAAAAAAAATTTTGGTCAGTGATTTTTTTTTTTTTTTGAAATATTTTGCAATAAAAAAATATATAGCTTCTTGTATAATACATAATGTTAATAACAGAAAAAACAAAACAAAACAAAAAAAAGCAACACAAATGCCAAATCTTTTTCTCTTTAGTCTTTTATGTTAATGAAACAATTGTTTTTGTAAAGGTGTGGTAAGGGTATATTTAATTTCAGGTAATTCTTAAAAATATTTGAATTTTAAAAAAATAGAAAGTTGACCTCCTATAAGTTATGGCTCCTGATATAACATCTTGTTCCTATGCAGAATACAGTAAAGGACTGCTTGATTATGCTACTGAGTTAACTCCCTTCTTTCTGCTTGTGACCGTCAGCCATATTAGAACAGGATATTTATCACCAATATTTTGATTTACACTAGTGGTTCCCCAACTTTTGGGGCTAGTGCCTCTTTTGTTGCTGGAGCACATTGCTAACGTTCCCCACACACTTAAAAATAAAACAAAACAACAAAAAATAGAAGGATAACTAATAATAATGATGATAAAGTATAACATTTCTACAAAATAAATTCTATTAAAGCTCTCAACTTTAGATATTTTCTATAGTTTTGAGAAGGGTCATTAACATTGAAATGGTTCTTCGGACGATTGAACTCCTTGTTATTTGTGTTGTAAACACAACGTTCCGGCCAATCCATTCTTCGGCTTTATTCAGGTGTAAAATCCGAGTGTGATGGGTTAAACAGAAATTATGTTTAAAGGGGGGTAGCCCTTATAGCGCATGGCTCTGGTGTTTCTATGTCTTTGTTCTGTCGAGTTTAGATTTGTTGAGAAGTGGAAGCCACATCGGGTTGAAATCTGGCTAATGCATTTAGTCGACATTTTGATGTGAGAAGAAGGCCGAAGAATGGATTGGCCAAAATGTTATGTTTACAACACAAATAACAAGGAGTTCAATCGTCCGAAGAACCATTTCACTCTTAACTTTAGTTTGTATAAAGGGTTAGGAACCTTTCAAGATCTCTTATCTCAGCACATTTTAAAAATTCCCTTCATTATAAAGACATTCATTATTGTCAAACTCCAGTCCAAGTTGAAGTTGACTTTATTTCCCCCCTGTAACAAGAACAATTCCTCACCCAATTTAGGGGAGTAAACTCTTCAAAGTTTGTCTATCCCGTCACATTAAACCAAACAGATATATATAAAATTAACATTTCCCTACCATGATTTGAAATCACAACCTAGTGATTGCTAGGCTGCTCTCTTACCAACTGAGAAGTCTTATATATTTACAAATTTATTTATTATATATACAATACAAAAGTTGCAGTGATCATTTTTAGTTGTAATAGAAGTAAGAGTGGCGTTTGACCCTTCAGCAGCCAGGCTTGTTATATCCCTTATCCATTTTTTCAATGTTCAATAAGATGGATATGCTTGGTAGAAATAACTGCGCTTCTCAACCTCAGGCTGTAAGTTTCAAATCCCCTCTGTCAATTATTTAGCCTACGTAGGGCAATGGTGCCTTAGTCCCCTACAAAAATACCCCTCTTGTGACCTCACACACTTATCCCAGCATTCCTTCTACTTTTCAAAATAATCTGCAAAGTCCTCTTTCAGGATTGCCATCAGCTGCCTCATTTTGTTCTTCTTAATCTCGTCCACGGTCTGAAATCTATTTTGGAAAAGCCAGAAGTCACAGGGAGTCAAACTAGAACTGTAGGGGGGGTTGACAGACCTGGGTGATGCAATGTTTCGCAAAAAAAAAAACCCCTGATGAGTCATTGTGAATGCGACAGTCACACATTCAATGGTGTCTCGCTGCAAACCGAGTAACCCTGCAGGGGAGTTCTGTTTGCACATGTGCAATAAGGTCCCTCTGATTGGTTTTCCAAGTTACATCAAAGCTGCGCAACCAGTTCTTGAGATATTCTGAATGGTTGGATATTTTCTGGACTGACCTCCTATAAGTGCACTAAATTGGACAAGCAGACACATACTTAAAACAGCACTATGAATCAGGAGGCACAGGTTCACACCGTGACTTGATTTTACAGCGAAATAAATTAATTATGCATGTATACAAATCTTAGATAGAATATTTTAACTTGGAATCAGCACTTTTCAATTCACCCATGCATAAAAACAATGGTTCTATTTTTGTTTTCGTTTAGAATTTTCAATTAGTCAAACATCACCTTTCGTCATTGAATGTTCTCATCCCACTCGCCCCTTGTATCCTCCCAAACTACCCACTTCCCAGGGGGATGTATTACCCACTTTGAAAACCACAGGTTTACACTGTTTGCTACAACTGACCACTTTTAAAATAGGAATATTTATCATATTGAAATGAAAGAAACACCTATAAAAAGAATCACGGTTGTATATCTTTTCCTTTTTATTTAATTTTTTAAATTAATAAAAGACATTATAATAATGCCTAAATTAATGTTAGTTTAAAAAAGAAAAAATGGATAAGAAGCTGACCATCAATTTGATTTAAATTAACCATTTTTCAAACTCAATTCCTTAGTCTCTTAAAAAGGATTCAAAAGTGCTGAAAAATAGTAGTGAAAACTGCAAGTCTAGATCTCACCAAGGGTAAATTTTCTTCACATTTCCATAAGTCAGACATGTTCATCAAATACTAATTCCTGGATATGTTTGTTAAATAGAGTTGAAAGTTTTGTTATTTGAAGATGTTCAAATTTCCTTTATTATATACTGTCAACATTACAAGTCTCACATTATCATTAAAATAAGATGTTGCTTGAGTTGAAAAAGTAAAGCTGTCAAGTCCAAACATATATAAATTATACACATACATTCATACACATGTATGTACATACATTGCTGTCCTTCAAGACAACAGTGAGATTATAATTTCCAGGATGTCAAATATCCTAATTTATTGGATTCTCTGCATACTGTTAGAATATGATAAAATGTTGAAATCCACATTCATACCTCAAAATTCTAGACTTGATACCTAAGCAATATGTTGGTATGAGTTTAAATCTTGCTGGTAAGGATTATTATGCCTGACTGCTAAATTATTTTGCTTTTAAAATTTGAAGTGCTATGATTTAATAAAATAAAATAGGAATATTGAATTGAGTGGGGAAAAGTGGTTAGTTTAAAGTACCATATTTGACAACATATAGGAATTTTTTCCTAAAAATTGACTGAAAAAATTACTTTGCCTATTATGTGTGAATTGAATTTTAGTCTTTATTCCCATAAACCAGCCATTCAGAATCTTTTTTTGGCCACAGCCCCCTTAATAACTCTTCCCAGAGATACAACACAGATAGACAGAAATTCAGTTATTAATATTTCAATCTATGCCCCCCCCCCTTCAGATGTGCCAGGGCCTCAAAGCAGGCAATATGGCCCTCATTAAGAATGGCTGCTATAGACTATAATTATTTCCTTAATATACCTTGCTGAAATAAAGGGGAATCTTTTTTGTCCATGTGTTGAATATGCCATCAAATATGGTACATTTTGATTTAAAAATAAAGAATCTTGAAAGGGTGGATAACCCTGATAAGTTAAATGAGGTTGAAGAGTTTGGTGCAGAAGTCCAAAGGTACAAACTTCATTCAAGTCTATTTTCTTGTTTGTTGTGTACTCCAACTGTTTATATTAAACACTGAAATTGTAATTGACTGGATTTTTCTTTCTTTTTTATTTTATTTAAAAAAAAATTTTATTAAAAAAATAATAAAACTGAAAAATCTGGGCACAAAATTTGTTAGTCAAACCAAATATATATAATGCTTTAATTTTGCTATTGTAATGATTTTTTTGTAGTTCTAATATTTTTATCTGTTTGTAAATTCTCTACGACCAAGAAAAATTTACATGGTTTCTAGAAACAATTGCACACACAACGAAAGATATCTCAAAGTATTTCAAATAAATTGTTACATATTTTTCCTTTGTTTTTTATATTGCATGACAATTTTTTTTTTTATTGTTATAGATTTTGAGACTCTGATAGTATGCAATGAAGATGGAATTTACATTTATATGTATATATCGTTGTTTGTGAAACTAATGTTATTAATTTGTTATATCCTATGACTTTAAAAGCAAATAGTAAGTAATACCTATGTTACTTATATCTTTTTAATCATTACACATAAAAAATACTACAGAATCAAATACCGTGGAAAATTTATAACATGTACCTCTACTTTGATTTATAATATACTGTATTATGCATATATATCTATACGGTTCATTTACTTTTTAATACCTATAATGCCAATGCAGCTATTAAACACTTGAACTTATGAATGGCTATATAAACTATGGTCAAGTCTTTTATATTTTATACCCATTGTTGTCAGTTCGTTTATTTGTGAACTACAATCTGCAGTTGTTATACCAATTCTCATAATTCCATATGTGTGCAAAATGTTTTACATAATTCCAACCATTTATCTCCCTCCATTTTGAGAACCCCAATATTGATTCCTTTTCAAGGAAATCTTTTTCTAATAATCATTTATACTTGGCAGCAAAGAGGGCTTTTTGATTTGTCTGGTTAAATTTTACATTTACATTAACTTTTTTCTTTTAAACTGAATTATTCTTGATTCTTCAACTTGATTTCCCACTATCCAACCACAAATACCAAAAATATGCTCTTATATGATCTTTGATTTTCATCATGAAAGGAGGAATAGAAAGTGAGAAAAATTATAAGTAGCAGTGAACAAATTAATTAATTAATTAATATTATTATTATTATAATTATAATAATAATTAATAATAATAATAATAATATTTTTATTTTTTTATTTATTACTGAGGTTCCAATGTAACAACTACAGGCATACAAACTCTTCCCCATTGGTCCCTGTTTATTGCCTGTTTCCAGGCTTGGTAGAGTGGCATGTTGATATGGCCAAGGTCCTAGGCAATGGTGTTCAGCTAGCATTGTCTTAGTCGGCCTTTGGGACATTTCCACCCAAGCTTTTTCAGATCCAGATTAAAATGCATGAAAATGGTGACTTCCTTCTCTGTTCAAATTGACTGATTTTTTAAAGCTTTTAACTTGTGGGTGTCATTGCCCTCTTTACAGTAATAGTACCATCTTGGATGTTTTAAAAATAGGCTGTCATTTCTGTATCAAGAATTGATAGACACACCTTGGCATAGACTTTTTTTCCATATATGTTTCAACCAAAAATGTAATTAGGGGGGCAAGGAACCATTATTTAATTCAATACTACAGCTATCATTTTATCCAAGAACCTTGGTCATACTATAGAAAGAAAGAAAAAACATCAGAATTTATGAATTAAAACAAGTTGTCAATGAATAATTTTCTTTGTATTTTATAACCAGTACTTCATAAATTCTTCCCTTCTTTTTCTGGCCTATTATTTTCATTCGTTTTATCTTTATTGATGTTTTTAATAAAAACATTTTTATTGTTTTGATATTTTTAATTAAATTGTGAATATTATTATTTTTAATTATGCATTATTAATATTACGTGCCATTAATTTTGTATTATTAATTCAATTATTTTTGTTGTTATTTCGTTTTCTTATCTTGTATGTTTTATTTTATATATATTAATAATGATCACTTTTTTGTTACCATTTTTACATTTTTTTTTTTTTTTTTTTTTTTTTTTTTTTTTTTTTTTTTTTTGAAAATGTGTATCACGATCATTAGAAGAATTATTGCATTATTTTCTTTTGTAAACATTTTTTTTCTTTCTTATTTCCATTGATTATAAAATATTGTGCAATACACCAATACCTCATTTTACTTTTCCTCTGGGAACGTAACCTCGTTATAATGAAGCTTAACCATTGACTGAGAATGACAGAAATTTCAGTCGTTGTAATTCTATGGCTAACACAATAAAATTTCCATTTTTATTGATGACAACTCAGTTCTATTTGCAAGTCAGAGCTTTTATCTTGCAATAGATAACTATTCACTATATGTCACAATTAATGGGTTAATATTGCAACAACTTAACCGCCAAGGTTACAACAAAAAAATCATTCTCGCTGCTTGCCCATACCTGGAATTTCTCACTTAAATTTGAACCTCCTTATAATAAACCATCCTGTTGCTTTATTGGTATGCACAGTCACACTTGGTTTGCTTTTGTGTTCGGGAGTGTTTGCTCGTGCTACATTTGTACCACTTGTGTAGCAATTTCTTAATTTTGCAAAATACAGTATTTTTTCAATTTCTTTTATTACATTAATTCAGTACACTTGTTATCCATCATGTCATGTAAACAAAGCAATATCATTAGATACCAAACTAAAGATTGTAAAGAGATTTTATCTAAAAGTTTCAATGAAATAACTCTGGTTTTAGAGCAACTTTCAGGAAATGATCCAAATTTTGAACGAAGCCTGAAAGTTAAAAGATCTGTAATGGTAGCACTCAATTGTTATAGGGAAGAATTTGGGGTCCATAAGAAAGCCGAGCAGTCAACCATTAATGCTGTTTTTATGCGAAAATAAAAAATCTAGCCAGCAGTACCATATTTATTTTTATTGTTTCATATTTTTTACTTATTGCAAAAACAAAAGAGAGTGCGTATATTTTTCTTTGATTGAATTATATAGAAATTTAAAGAAAATTATATGTATGTAGGCCTACCGTATTTTAAATAAATGTATATTTCTTTCAATAATTAAAAGAACTCATCTGCATAAAAACTATATAACAAAGTTTCTGATAGAAATAAAAAAAAAAAAAGTGGAACATCTTAATTTCTTTAATCAAGGTATTGGTGTATAGCATCCATGTGCTACTTGTTATTAAAATAAACCACTGTAGGTAATGTTTTTTTATATTTTAGAATTTGTTATTGAGTGTTTATATGTGATTGTGAGGTAATCAAAAATGCTGATTCTTATCTGAAGATGGATAAAAATGCTGCTGTTTTAATTGGAACAATTCACAGATCAAAGCTCTGGATTGATTCCAAAAAAGAAGGCTGAAGAATACATTTGCTGAAATTTGATAATAAAAAAAAAAAACAAAGATGAGGATACTAGTCATAATAATTCATGGAATAATGGCAATACTTCATCTCAGAATTTCAGACACTTTCCTAAGTGCTAAAAATAAATAAATACGCAATGCATTGTTTTAACAACTGTGCTATTTCCCAATACATGCATACCATTCACACATGCATATAAATGGGTTTGGGTCATAATCCTGAATGCTGAAATCCCAAAAGATCAAAATCCCTAAAGGTTGAAATTCTGAAAATATAATTCAGAAAAAAATAATTTAAAAGTTCTTAAAAGACATTTAAAAGGAATCCACCATATGAAAAAGGACAGATTATGGGCAATTACATGAAGGTATTCCATAAGAGCATTAACCCTAAACTTAACCCATGGGTTCAACAGGAATTGCGTTTTTAAGAGATTTTGCCTTTCAGGATTTCTACCTTACAGAATTTGGATCTATCGGCATTGTGGTTTTCGGGATTTTAGCCTGTAGAGATTCTGTTCTTTCGTTATGGTGTTCGGAATTGTCTTTCGGAATTATACTCGGCACCGCATATAAACATATCACCACACCGTAGTAATCAATCCACAAGAAAATTAGAATGCCCATCACATAAATAGTAGTGTTTATGCATGTGTGTATGTACTTTTATTTAGATTTCCATCTTATGTCAGCTGAGATCATTTCTGATGATCTTAGAGTAAAACACCTGATGTAAAATAAAATATATAATATGATGCTATTGAAAGTTAATAGTAATTGTGTATTTACAGTTAACGATTTTTAAAAAAAAGTGTTTGTAATTTTTGGGGGGTTATGATTAATGGTTTTCTCCTCTTAGATCAATGACTGGATTGATGACTGAATGAGAGAAATATTTCTAAGTTGCATTCTACAAATTTAGTTTTCAAATACTGAATAATGGCATCCATTTTCTTTCTACTTTTATAATTCCCTTCTTTTGCTGAAAGCCTTTTGGTTTTGAAAGCAGTGATTATTATTCTGACC
>VCCN01007298.1:5190564-5203578 GCA_006491835.1 Architeuthis dux
GTGTAGGTGTTTTACTTTCTCGTTGGTTTCTGA
The DNA here is from genome assembly GCA_006491835.1 of Architeuthis dux. Classification (NCBI taxonomy): domain Eukaryota; kingdom Metazoa; phylum Mollusca; class Cephalopoda; order Oegopsida; family Architeuthidae; genus Architeuthis; species Architeuthis dux. The sequence goes on from VCCN01007298.1 coordinate 5,190,598, forward strand.
TCCTGATTTTGATAGAACCACCATTCGTTGTATTGTGAATGTTTTTGTTCGTCCTGAAATAAATCTAAGTTTCTTTGCTCCGAAAAAGAAATCGAGAAACTTGGATAGATACATCAGATACAGGGCAAAGTTATGCTGAAGTCTGTCTCTGCATCTCTGGAAAGCCCTGAAAATCTTCCTTTCCCCATCGATGCACAAACATCAGTACTCACACACACACAAATTCATTCTGATAGAGCAGATTCATTAAATATGGCGGCTGGTCCACATAAGACATTTTTAAATTGAATAATATTTTCTGATTTTTAAAATATATCATTAATGTAGTTCCCATAGCTTTTTATTTTATTTTTCCCTGCGATTTATTTACGTAATTTGAGGTTATTTCTATCAAAAATATCACTTACTATAACTTTATTTTACGTTATAGTTGTTTGAAATTAATGAAGAGAGTTTTCTGAAATAGCTGCGTACCCGAGTAGCGTTTTTGTTCACATACACAAATTGACCATTAATAAGATTTTTTCTTTTCTTTTTGGGGCTAGCAGACGAACTTTTACATTTTCACAATATCGATGAGTAGTTGCTTTATACTTATTGGAAAACCATCTCAATTCCAGGAAAAGGACCAATCAACTGTATGTCTTTCATGTCAAAAGCGTTTTCATAATAGAATCGTATCTATACATTTCTTTGGACCTGACAGAACTCTTGACACAATTTACAAAAGATACAAAGACGCCATCGATCTGAAGAAATTCTCTGGATTTGGGGATGTCTTGCGTTTTGCTCCCACCGTGTGAAGAAACTAGAACGTTAATATGGTGTCCCATACTGGTTGCGTCCCAAAAGCTTCCTAACCAGTTTACGGACGTTTCACCGACACCTGTTTTCGTCATGCGGACGCTTCGCCGAAAACCTTTTTGCCGAAATAATGTTTCGCCGACCTTTTTTTTTTTTTTTTTTTTTTAAAAACTTATGAATCTGCATGTTTAGTGTCTCAAAATATTCATATTGCGAAAAATAAGTAAATAAACTTAAACTGTTTTAGTTTATTTACTTTTATTATCGGCAAGACATCAATACGTCGTAGTTTGATTGACATGATTGATAGTTATTTGATAAGTTAACAAAAAAAGGTATCTTCTGCTAAACGAGCTTTAACAAAAAAGATGGAAAACGAAAATGGCGTTTGTATTGCAGCAAGCAGTTAGAGGGCGCTTGTTTTGTATTTATACAATAGACACATATTTTAATAATTGTTTAAGTAACTATTTCCATTTCCAACCAGACGCATGCACAGGAGTTTGGGCAAATATTTCCTCTTATGTACTCTCTGTAACCAGTACTTGTAAAAGATATGGTCCCCCAGATGCAGGCTCAAAAATATTTCGCTTGTATATGCAACTACCTTCTATGTAAGAGCGAGAATACGGATCTTTTGCCAGATTTCTAAATGCAGACGACAGGGATATTACGAGACTAATTGTTTTATTCTGTTCTACTGGAAGACGGTTGCAGCCCATACAGATTGAAAAAAATAAAAAATTAAAAAAATATATATATATACTCAGTTCTCAAAAGATGAGTGTTTTCAATCAGCAAAACTTTTATATTTAAAAAGAAAAATTTTATCTTTTGGTTTTCCAATGTGATGGAAATATCTTTGCCTCAGACACATTTATATTTAATCAGAAATATGTATTAAAATGTATTTATATTTTTCAGAAAATTTAATGGGTTATTAATATAGTAATATAAGTTTTAGGACAGTCCTTCACACGTGATGGGCTCAGATTGTTTACATATGTATTCAAAGAAACAACTTTGAAGATAAAATATATGAATGTATAAAAAATTTAAAAAATTGTTATTTTTCATTATATAAGATGGAAGGGTTTAATTTCATCCTTCAACAAATTTATGTATTAAAGAGTTTTTATTTGTATAAATATATTAGAATAAATATATTATATTTGTACCTGGTTCAGTTTGTCTTTATTTATTTCATTTTAATTATTTATCTAAGAATTAATAATAAATAAAATGAATTAGTATTTGTGCTTTTAACAATGAATGCTCAGAAGCTGTTACGATGAGTGTGTGGTGAAGGCACTCCACTTACAGGCAAAAGGTGTGACTTGACTGAACCCCATTTAAATCTGATTAGCAGTTGGTGTGTCAGGTTGAAATTGATCAGCCGTGGTGCTAATTCACTAAAGTCTCGGCTAATTAAGGATCGACAAGTCAGAATCAGCAGTGAGGGTCCAGAAGTTAAGTAGTTGAGCAGAGGGCAGTTTTTGACTAAAGACAAGAGGATGCCGGTCTCCTTCTTGTATCAGAAGGTAAGTTGAGATTTCTTTACTTATAGAGTTTAAACAGACATTTCTCCTTCCTTTAGCTATATTACACCAAGATCCGGTTTTTGTATATATGTATAAAAAAATCCTGTCCATAGAATTGTACAAAGCTTCCGCTGTTCTTTGATAGTGCTGTTCGTTTCAATTGCAACCCCACCCCCACACATGCCAAAGTATTTTTTACAAACGTCTTCTGTTTTTATTAAATTTGACTAGTTGTTTTTATACAACTTATTAATTCAGGCCACTGTTGAAGATTGATTTATAAAAAAAGACTACTGGTATCATATGTAAAACATAAATATGGCGCAGCAAGTCGATTGTAGGGAGTGAGTTTAGAAGTGTAAATCAGCTTCTGCTAATCCATGAAGTCTTTGTGGCCGATTGGTAAAAGCAGCTTGGTGTAAACTAGTCTCCCTCTGGCAATGAGGGTGTGAGTTTGATTCTCACAGAAGGCTTACTCTTTATTTCCGATTGCGCTGTTATTCGTTGCCATAGAAACAGTGGCCCAAATTAATAATTTGTATAAAAACAACTAAAATTAGGATGAAGGTAAAAACTAGTCAAATTTAATAAATTAAAAAAAAAAAAAAAGTGATGTATTACAATACTTCATCCAATAATAATAAAGATTGGTCTTCTGTTTTGTGAACTCATAATTACACCATAATCTATGCACTTAAAACACACTGAAGAAGGGGAAAAAAGAATCCCATCTTTAGAGCTGTGGGCCATTTTCTAGCTATTAGATCTTTCAGTTTTTTTAAAACATGGTTATATAAACCCAGTTTTCAAAAAAATCTTTTTTTTAAATTCACAATTTCTGACCACTTTCAATAAAGATTGCAAATACCTTTTAAAGCATTTCATAATAGAAAAGAACTGCTATAAAAAAGTGACAAACTTATAGGCATATCAGGTGAAAACTGAATTGATTCATAGAAAATCGATTTCTGATGTCCAGCCCAATGGTTGAGATAGTTACATAATTCCAACTAATACCGGAGGTCAGCTTGGTTAAGAACCAGGATTTTGAATGTTGATTTTCAAAATGGGCAAATTCTTCCCACTTGGAAGATTGACACAACCCAATCTCCCTACACTCACATACTAAGTTATACTTAGTAAATATGTGACCCGCATGTCGAATCAGGTATTAAGTCGCACGGGTCAATTTCAAGCTAGAGCTAAAAATAGCTAGTGCAGGAAATTTTTGGCAATTTTCAGGTTTTATCAAAAATGGCTTCATGAATATCTTATTTAACCATTCCTGTTGAAAATATTACACTTTAATAATCCAAAACATGTTTTATTTTTTTCTGAGGCTGCATCAATAGAAATGTAATTGTTTGTATACTTTAAATGTCAATTTTCTCAAAATTTTAGAAAATTTTCCCAAGTACTGAAATTAAATGTTCCATATCTTGGCAACCACATCGGCTATCAAGATGAGGCAGGTAACAAAATGAAGCGCGTGATATGCAGAATATGGATGGTACATAATACCCGATTCAACGTGCAGTGTCACATATAATCAACCTGCTGATTATCAATTTCAAACTGCAGCAGAATGGAGTTGGGTGAAGGAAGTATTTACCCCCAGGTTTGAATTCAGCAATTTCTTTCACCAGGAGGAAGTGTTTGCAGACTCTGGAAACTAGCAGTTTGGATGTAACCTCTGTCTACCATTATCACATCTTTCTTCTCCCTTTCAAAGTATTACTGTAACTCAATGTGATGTTTTAATGGGAGAACACAATCTGTTGTGAAATGAATCGTAAGGCCAGTTATTTCTAGCTGAATATAGCACAAAATAAACAATTCAACCAGTCACTGCCAAAGTGATTCGGCAAGTAACAGTGAAAATTCACAAGCAGTGAACAGATGTGAACTGTCCAAAGTATACATTAATACTTTTTTTTATAATTGAGGCGTCTACCATAGGAGTGGCGAACTCGCCACTGTTCCAAAAGTGTGTTTTCTACAGTAAAGTATTCAGCCATCCCAGCTCTATCTGGTCACATCAGAAAAGCACCAAAGCATCTCATTTCAAGATATTTTTCCTTATTTTGCCATTTTAGGAATGATAAAATGCTAAAGCACAATTTTTGGTAATTTTTCTGTAATAAAATGTAAAAATTATATTATAGTCATATTCTACACAATATACTGAGGTATCATACAAAGCTTTATGAAAATCAATCCAAAAATATTGTCAGTATGCGTTTTTTTCTTTGTGCAGAGCCAGCTTTCATTACTCTATACCTTATGAAACTTATAAGGATGATTATAATTGAAGCTTGGTGTCCAGGGAACGATCCTCCAGGCAGCACCACACTATTACACCAAGATGGTAAATGCTGAAATTCTTTTTTAATTTAACATATTTTAGCCTAAAGCTTCCAAACAGCAATAGGCAGAAACAAAATTCTTCCATCATTGGATTTTTTTGTATTGTTGAAGCAGGTCTGCTCATCTTCAAATATAAGCATTAAACTTATTTTTTCTTCTGAAAATATACTTTGTCTCATTCTTTCTATAAATAACCACCACCGAAAGAGTAATGATTCAAAATAATTTATTCTTCTCCAGGTTGACTTAGAAGAGCCTCTGATCACTTACACATGAATATGAAGAGAAGTTGTAAAAACATTGCTTTCAATTACACAAACTGAAGGCTGAGAAATAGAGACATCTTCTCCCCTACCAAGCAGATTAAGCTCACTTTTTTTACAAATTTTATTAGATGGGAAAAATGGTCAAAATTTTTTCCCCTCCCAAATCCTTATTTCTACAAGTTCTAATGACATTCAAATGTATAATTTGTAGAGAATAAAATACAAAAGATGAAATCTTCAATGTTTTTTTTCCCTTGAATTTTATGAATGTATTAAAACTTTAAAGAATTTTTTATGTGAGCAGTTGGTGGTGATTCAGATGGTAGCATTCTGGTTACACAAGCCATTGAGCTCACTACAAATGCAGCCGTATGCCAAACTTTGGGCTAGACCAACGAATACCATATTTCCCCAGTGTAGAAGATACTCCCCTACCCCTCTCAAAATGTCCTACAAACCGAAAGTTATTTTTTAAAAAATTTGTATTATATATTATAGGCCTATCCTGACCCCAGAGGAAGGTAATTTATGCTACAGTAATTTGAACTCCTGTATATAACCTCTGAATGAAGTGTATAAATCATACTTTGTATAAAAATGGTAAATAAAACAAAAGTATCATAAATAATTAAAATCACAAATTCATTCCCGTATTGGTATATTATGGTAGATAAGCCAGCAGGCTATAATTTAGATGCTGTATATCAATATTACCTGTATTTTCACCCTGTTCAAACAAACTTGACTATAAGTGGTCAAGAGAATCTACATGTCATCCACAAAATATCTTGGCATGGTGAAAGTGCTGGGATTTTAATTAGATTTATTCTTTTTGTCAAAATTGGGGTGCATCCTTGATGCTGGGAAATACAGTACTTAATTCAAACTGCAATATCAAAATAATTTCCCAAAAGAGAGAAAAGTGCTCAGAAAAACAACAAAAAAAGACAAAGTTAGTTTTTATATTTTTTATATTCAGAAAAGTTAATGAGGATGTTGGAGATGGTACAAGAACTTTGGAACATGTGATCGACGGATGGTGTACAGATTTTTTTTTTTTGGCATTTAATCAAACACCCTCAAGTCACAGTGTAATATGGAGAAGAAAAATTAATGATGTTTAAAAAAATTTTTTTTCAAAAAAAAAAAAAAAAAAAAAAAAAAAAAAATTCATTTTTGGATGTTTTGTTTTGTCAGATTAAAAAATAAAAAATGAGGGTCTCATTTTTTATTTTTTACCCTTCAACTGTAGCTTTTTTATTTTTTTTCCAATTTGAAGGACAAAAAGCCATCAAGTGGCTCAGTTCCTGCCCTCACTTTCCCTTATCTAAGCCCACCCCAGGAGCAATAACCAATGTCTGAAATGGAATATACAATGAGGAAGTTATTTTGATGAGAGGATCTTAGCCAAGCTGCTGGTAGCAACCCAATTAGGAATTAAATTAACAAATGACATCGCTTGTCTGTAATTGAAAATTTTCTTTCTCAAGAAAAAAAAAAAGGAAGGAAGGAAGGAAGGAGAAAAAGGATGAAAGAGAGAGAGCATACGATAGTGGAGATAATACACATACATACAGGCATTTACACATACTGGCAGGAATGCAAGACAGGGGGAAGAAAAAAAAAACCAACTAAATAAACAAGGGCACTAACTCAATAACCTCTCATGAAAAATTTAAAAAATTGAATTAAAAAGAAAGATTACATGTGATTATGTGAAATAAAAACTACCTTTGATTTATTTATTTCTAGTCAATGTCTACTTGCTCGCAACCAAATCCTTTCGTGTAATTCACTTTGAACCAGAGCAGCAAATTTTAGGCAAAATATAAAGAACAGAATTCAAACTAGGAAGAGTGCTATGAAAATTTAAGTACATAATCACAGATTTCATTAAATAAATCACAATTGAAGGGAAGCACCCATTAATACAGACCTTCCATGAATGGAGGAATATGATGTGCGTACTACACATTTTACATGTAGTAGACTGACCAAGAGAGAGAAGAATTTGAATCAGTTTGAAACACCAAATGAGGATTAAACTCACTAGCAATGGCTCCAAAGACAAAAACAATAAACATTTCTCTACAGCAGATGCTCTTATTTAGAAAGCAGAGGATTAGTACTAGAGGTGGAACCTTAGTTTCCTTCTGTCCTCTCTGCTACCATTTGTGCCAAACACGCAAACACATACTTTTCCAATCCTGAAACGGTCATCTGTCTAAGTTCAGAGCAATTAAAATAAGTGAAAATAGATATTTGAAACCAAATTCATGTACTGATTCACTAATGGACAAATATGATATCTGAATATATGAAAAGATATTTGGGATGATAGAAGCTACTCTAGAGCAAAATTTTGCAACAACCTTTATTTTATGGGGGAGAATTTCAGGTTGCTTTCAATCATTTCAGTATCGATTGCCTATCACCAGGTTCGTCCATTTTGTTACTAGTACAGCGGCCTAACAATATCAAATTTGGATTTTTTCCATCTACAGGCAGAGACGGCTTACATATTTGTGCACGGTCTAGCACAGGGCCACAATGGTGGAGCACTCAGTGTCAGTAGTAGACATAAAACACTTTCCCCATTCTGAGTTATTGCTCGTAATCAAGAAGTTGAACAAACTATGTTTATAGCAACAGGACTAGAATCAAGTTTCACTAGATAATTGTAGTAGACAATGGCTGAATTATTTTCATTAGAACTTTTATTAATTTGACAGCATAGTCAAATTCTCCTGTCAGCATGTAACACCGAGCTTCAAAACACTTAAAAGATTATGCATACGTTCTTTAAGAAATCTTTTTCCTAAAATTTTGCAGAATTCAAAAGTGCTCTTTACTTTCTGTTAGCGGTGGATTTGTTTTTAACCTAACTATACTTTCAGATATTGATCACCAAATTGCTCAAATACTTTACAAAACAACAATTTTAAAAATGATTTTTAACTATTCAGAAAAATTATAGCAAAAATGTCACCCTCTGCATTGCATCTAGCTATATAATAATACCAGCAGTACAAGAACGTGGCTTATTTCTTCTGAAGTACCAGAAACCAATTCCAAGTAAGCTACAGATTACCAAGTTCTTCACAGCAGATTATAAGGTAAAATCTAAGTTGTATCTAAAATAAGTCTTGCAATAAAGTTCTTACTACCCCCCCCCTTTTTTTTTACATCATGTCGTTCATATAAGAGTAATGATTAGCCGGTTAGACTCACAGGCCATGTTGGTGAGCTTGATTCTCACTGGGCACCCTATTATTGTAAGCCAGGCCAATGTAGGCTAAACTTTGTAAAATAACCTGAATGGTAGATGTTTACTATTTCATAACTAGCATTGAATAAGAAACCATGAGACTGATTCAAGTTGCAGGATACATAATTTATGAAGTAATTGTAATACATTATTTTAATTAAATTAAACTAGTTTTTACAGTAATCTTAATTTCAGTTGTATATAAAAACTAGTCAAATGTAATTAAAATACATTAATACTTCTTAATAAATAAGCAAGGCATAAACTACTTCGCATCAGTTTTTGGAGATTTTAATACTGCAAGCTCTCTATAATGCCCTAGAGTGACTAAAATAATTAGAAAGTTGGTTTTCATCTTAGACTTGCAGAGTTATGTTAAACAACAAAAGACAAACTAAAAATGTTTTTAAAAAAAACTCCCGCAGATAAATATGCTGGTATATAAGACAAACATTTCATTTAAATTTTTAAAAACGACTATGCAAACATTACACTGCATCCAATGCGCTGGTATTATGACTAGTGGGCCGTTTACTGAAGTTCAATATGGAGCCTGGAGGAGTTGCAGTAAGAGGTAGTCTTCCAGATAACCGTGTAAACTATTCATCTTATAGTCCGGCATATACAGTAAATATATAATTGATAATGGAAAACTCATTTGAAAGCAACAATCACAGTGGAAAATTGCTTGGAGAGCCCAACTGAGGTTGTGAAGTACAGTGATCTCAGACATCCTTGAAGCATTGATACCAAAATATAGTATATCAGATGTTTATTTATTCTGCTACTATCTCCCCTTTTCTATCAAGTTAGTATTTTTGTTCACCTAAAAGATGGCAGAGTTTATTACAAACACTAATTAAAACTGGACTAAACTATGCTCTATCATATAGATATGATCTGAAAACTTTATTAAAATATGCAAATACTAAGCCAAAAACCATATCCAAAAATATACAAGGAATGAAGATATGAACATACAAAAACGAAATTAAATTTTTTCGGGTAAATTATGTGGATCCTTACTGAACACTAGTAACTAATTCCGGAATTTAATTTTTTTTTTCTATTGCATTTTTTTTAAAAAGTGATAGTGTTTAAATGTCATCTAGCAGTTAAATTCTCAATTTCAAGTCAATCATTAATCTTTGTTTTTTTAAATTTTATTTTAAAATCTTTGATTAAGATATCTGCTCAGAAAAAATGGCAAACTACTACAATTAAATGTTCACAGTATATTCTTAGAAATATCCAACTTTTTCTGGAAGCAGAAAAAAAAAAAATGGTGGACCATAATTTCCTTCAAAAGAATATAGCACCTATAGAAATGTAACTATAGACATTTTGAGATCCTGTTCTTAAAAACTGATTGTGCTGAGTTTGGGAGTAGTAAAATAGTAAATACTAATAAGAATAAAACCATTTTAAAGATGTTAAGATGCATGATTTAATAAGAAAGAACGAGTCATCAAATACATACTTGAGTTGTCACAACAGACATGATGAATTTTTGGAAATATCATGGAGGCTTAAGAAATCATAGAAAAAGAAAAAAAAGTTGCAACTCGATTTTCCATACCAGATATCTTTTAAACATTGTATCTCTCTGCCTCTCACATTTCATTCATACATAAGTACCTAAAATCTGTTAATCTCAGGCACATAATTCACAAAATCAGTCCGTAATTATCAGAACAACTCTCATTTCCATTTTTCTCCTCCGGCACTTCAACCTCCTAAGTCAGACATAATACTCAAATGATCCTTTAAAAAGACACTCTTAAAACTCCAGTTGTGTCTGTCTTTCATTGCTTCATTGATTGACAGACTTGCTTATTTACTGATTGAGTTGAAGACCACATTACAAACCCACCCACCCGAATCTCAGCTTTCAACCTAGAAGGAAAAAATTTAAAAAATTCCCTGCCACCCACCCCGCAATTTCTCAGCAAAGGCTTTCAGAACCTCCGACCCCTGAACCCTGTGTTGCCACCTCTCTGCCCACTTCCAGCATTATTGTTACCTCCCGCAATGTTCATATTGCTCAGACCAATGCCACTGTTTCCTCCTCGTCCTCGGTTGCCACGACCAAAGCCACCAAAACCACCTCTCTGTTGTTGCCATCCACCACGATTTGCTAAAAGAGACAAAAAAAAAAAAAAAAAAAAAATATATAGAAGTATTCTGAAGTTAAACATTTATCTATTCCGATACTATTTCTTAGACGGCTTTTATCTTTTAATTCTTGTTTACTTTATTTTTATATTTTAGGCTACCTTAACCAATTTATACCTGGGGTTTTTATCGATGTTTAGTGATGGCAAGTCCTGCTTCTTCATAGACTTCTAAAAACACTTTATACCCATCTCTCTTCAACCCCACAGCATGGATTAGATTCAGTTATGTAAAATTTTATACACACACAGAAAAAGAGATAGACACAAAGAAAGATGTGTGCATGCTCTCTCAAATACATGTTTGTTAAGTATCCCCTCTTTAGATTTTACTTTTAGCACATACTTATTAAAATAAAAAAGAAGCATTATCTTGATTCTTGGTCTTCTAACCTTTTTAGTCTACAATCTGCCTTTGAGGGCCCAAAATATTATAAAGTAACTGACTTCACCTCAAGACATACTATCTGCTCAATTCTATCAATAGCATATCACTTCTAAAACATACAAAAGTTTGGTACATAGGAATAGTTTTCATTATAATGTTTAAACTATGTAATTACATCTATATGGGCCAAATGTAAATAAAATTTCAGTTTTAATAATAACCAGGATCTTCAACAATATCTAGTCTGTTGTCTATAGCCCTAATATAGCAACTTTTAAATGTCCTTGTTATAGATTTCAATTTCCAACAAAGTATAATTATACACAAAACATTCACTTAACAATGAAGAAAATCAGTTTAATAATATTTTGACTAAAGCTGCTGATGGTACCTAAAGAGGTTTTTCTGGTATTGTTTCTATCTGGAATGGGTGACTGTGACATGCAGCTAATATTATTTTTTTAAAAACTAGACTGAAGTATATGCAAGCAAGATAGCAATGTCTAGTTTTATGCATGCTATACAAATAGCCATACCTTTTGTGGAAGTCTTGTCCCCTGTCCTAGTTGATAATGTAATAGATAAACAAATTTTCTCATTTCAGTAAGTATCTATATATATTTATAAGAATCTTTACTATAGTTTATTGCCTATAATTTCAAAACTTATAAGTTACTTACCTTGAGGAAAGGTTCCAGCCTTTTGGCTATATTTACCACCAGGGGGTGCGTACAAGGCTCTGTCCTGTTTGGGTGATTTACGATTAGCACCATATTCAGAACTGTCACTGCTATTGCGCTTTACACTAAGCAGAAAGAAAGAAAAAAAAAAGAAAAATGAATGCATGTAAAAAGAATATAACATGTAAGAAAAAATAAGGGGTTTTATAGACATAGATAAGTGATCTTTCCAATCCATATATAGTATCAGCAAAATTCACACACTATGAATGGCTTGGTTTCGTGAACAAAGACTGTTCCACAGCAGAAGACCATAGGGCCTGTGTGCGGAATAACCCTCCAGCTGAGCAGTGAAGTGCAACTTGCCCAGGGTCGACCCCCACCCTTTAAACCGTGAACATTCCATAGTAGGTAGATGCTATATATACATATATATTTCTCCCCCCCACCAAGTTAAAGATATATACAATTTTCTGATAAAATGACTTCCTTTTAAATTTCAGCCAAATTTACAATATACTCAAGGGGAATAACTATATAGTTTCGCAAGTCTTAAATATTTGATCTTGAAAAAAAATAATATTTTTAAATACTCACCCTATACTTGCGGGATTGGACTTTGTCTAAAATTTAAGAAAAAATACAAAATTAAAAAGGAGGAAAAAAGTCATCGTCAAGCAAAAATAGAAAATCAATTTCTGAATAAAATAATTTAACTATCAAACTCAAATACACTGATGAGCCAAAACATTATGATTAGTAACATTGTCTATTCTAGTCTGGCAGCAGATTAAAATCCCATAACTGACGTTTTGTGTTTTTTGTGCATGTCTAAGTGCACTTTTATACATTAAAACAAATTGTAAGTAAATAATTTCAATTTTGTGCTTATTTAACATTTGTGCAAAAATCCATTAAGAAATATTTTCCCCATTAACTTGAAATGATCTTAGGATTCCCCATTAACTACTTTTTTAATGTTTTAAAATTTTTTTAAAAAGAAAATGGCCTTTGAAATGTTTTCCCAAATTCTTTTTGTTCAAATATACAAATTCTGGTTAAATTTGTCCAGGCATCTTGAAGATGAAGTGTAGATACAAATGAATGGTTATAAAATACAGTGTAAATAACAGTAACGCTATTCCATAGCCAGTGTTTTCACAAGTAAACAAAATACTACTTACATGAATTGGTTTCCATGATAACGTAACAACTGATTTGTAAGCAGGAGGATTGTGAAACAAATCTTTGATTAATATGTTTATGTTAGAAGTAATCTTCAATGCCATTACTTTAATTTTGTTCTGAAAGGAAAAAAAAAAAAGGAAATTATGAAAATAATAGGCAATATTATTAATATTCTCAACATGTGAGAGAGAAAAGTTGAAGATATGACATTTTTTATTTTATTTTGTAATGTTTACTTTTTTGGAGGGAAAAACTAAAAGCTTTTAATATTGAAATGGTTCTTCGGACAATTGAACTCCTTGTTA
>VCCN01007298.1:5408381-5420240 GCA_006491835.1 Architeuthis dux
AAAAAGAAATCCCGCATTCCAATTGATATTGTTTTCTGTTTCAAGCAGTTACCATCTGAGCTTATAAATATATATTACTTTAAAAACTTCAGTAAAGTGTGACAAGCATGAATAGCTTTGTATTGAGAACCTTTATAGTGCTGAGCGGTATCTTTTATTCAACTGTTAAAAGTGCAATGTCTGTTCTATGAAAAGTGCAATGTCTGTTCTATGAAAATGACAGAGGTAAACTAGAAAGCGACCAGAGAGCGCATACATCTGCCAACGCCATTGTCAGGGGAAGTAATTGTGCATGGATCAGCCCAAAAATGTAATCACTTCTTCCGTAGCCCATAGCGCACCCTTCCAAAAGATTTCATAGAAATTCATAGAGCTTTTGGAGATATTGTGTGGATAGACATGGACTTTTGGTGATATTATGTGGTGTGCAACGTAGGGGAGGTAATTGTACATGGATCCGCTCCAAACTCGAGTCACATCTTTCGTAGCCTATTATCCACACTTCCACAAAGTTTCATAGAAATCTATTGAGAACCTTTGGAGACATCGTTTTGACAGACATGAAATTTTGGCGATATTATTTGATGTGGATATATAACTACGACGTATGGGAGATAATTGTACATGGATTAGTCCCTAATTCCAACCATCTCTCCCGTAGTCTATTAACCACCCTCCCACAGAATTTCTTAGGAATTCATTGAGAACCTTTGGAGATATCGTGTGGACAGTCATGAGCGTATACATAAATGTATGGGGAAAAATGGAAAAATATCTCTCAATCAAGAATATATTACTTTCAGAGATATCGTGTGGACAGATAGACAAACAGACGGAAAGACAGATGAAAAGACGCTACCAAATACATATACCTCCCCAACTTGGCAGAGCTTACGATCACAATTTAATAAAAAAAAATTCTAATCAAAATAGAAGGAACACAAAATTGAAGTTTCATTTTTCAAGCACTGACTATATTTTACCTCTGCCAACGAAGTTAGAGTGGTATATGTATTCGGTCGTGTCTTTCTGTCTGTCTTTCCACACCATATCTCCAAGCGTTCTCGATGAATTTAAATGAAATTTGGTTGAACGGTTGTCAATGGGATACGGAAGAGGTGGTTAATTGGGGCGGATCCAGGAATCTTTGATTGAGAGAGATTTTCCCCTTTTTTCCATACATTTATGTATACGCTCATGACTGTCTACACGATATCTCCGAAAGTTCACAATGAAATTCAATGAAGTTTTGTGGAACGGTGGACAAAGAATTAAATATCTATGTGTGTGTATACAGCTTGCATGGAGTACACAACTCACGACGAAAACATCGTCAACATCCGAGAAGACAATGTGCACGATACTGATAGGCTCTATCAGGAGCAGTATTCATGCTTCTTACGGAGTGAAACATCCAGCTGCAAGAAAGTAAGTTTTATTAGCAGGGGCCTTTTATTTTCTCTTAAAGCACTAACAAATATTACTTTTTATTTACCCAAAAGTTTGTATATATGCAAGGATGTGTGTGTATGTACGTCTGTGAATGCCAAAACGTCCAATCGAAAAAGTCCAATATCAAAAACGTCCAAAACAAATGTCCATTGCAAATGGTCCAAAGACAAAACGGCCAATATAGTCCAATGTTAAAAGGTACCAAAGGACATATGGGCCAATGTAAAAGGGTTCAATGAACAAAAGGTCCAAGCAAAAAGGGCCAATGCAAAAAGGGCCAATGTAAAAAGGGCCAATGTATACATATATACACACATGCTACATACTCAAATGTACAAGTTCACACACACATGCCACATATGCACACGGATACATACTATTTACAAACATGTACACATGTCCCATGTGCATATTTGGCATGTCTCTGCATATAGTGTGTGCATATGTGTATATGTATGCGTATATGACGTGTGTATATGCCATGTGTGTATGTGTGTGTTTATGGTGTGTATGTGTACATTTCATGTGTGCATAAGTCTATGTGTGTATGTAGGTGAGAATTCGTCGTGTGTACGTACGTGTACGTGTGTGCATATGCGGCATATGTATACACGTGTGCATGTGAATATGTTGTATGCATGTATGTGGTTATCTGGGTTGTATGTATGTAGTATGTGTGTCTGTTTGGCATGTGCGCGTATGTGTGTATGTGAAATGTGTGTACATGCGTATATGTGGCATCTGTTTATGTGTATGTACATGTATATACATGTGTTTGCATGTAGTGTATGTGTGTACGCATATTGGATATGTGTACGTGTGTGCATATGTGTAACCCATTATTATTAATATGTATGTGTATGAATATGTGTATGTGGTATGTGTGTGCAAGTATAAATGTGAGTATGTAGCATCCACGCTGTCCCCGTTAACTCAGTGGTATAGAGCAGGACTGCTTCCAAGGTGGACGCGGGTTCGATTCCCGTACGGCGCTCGTTTCTTTATTCATTTATACGATCTAGGCTAACACCGATTCTGGGTTGATATGGGTTCTCAATTAATTATTAATTAATTAATAAGTGTCTTTATAATTATCATATATATGCATATATGGCATGTGTGTATGTGTAATGTGTGTAAACAGTATGTGTGAGGTATGGATCTGTGTGGTTCGTAATCGTATGTATAATCATATCTCCGAAGCCATTACTTTGTTTTATGCACTAGGAATATCAATAAAGCAATTATTCTTCTCATTTATTTATATCAGATTAAGTATTGTAATTATTATTAATTGTGTGATTGTGTGTATGTGTGTATGTAGTGTGTGTGTGACATGTGTCTGCATGTAGTTCGTGTTTATGTGTATGTATATACGTATATGGAATGTGTGTATGTGTGTGTATATGTGTGCATATGTGGCATGTGTGTACAAGTATAAAGTGGTCATTTTATAAATTGGACATTTTATAAATCGGACGTTTTTGCATTGGATGTTTTAGAGGGCTGGTTTGCAAGCTAACCTCGCACGCCATTGTTAGTGAGGTATATCCTCATTGAGAGCCTCGTTATTGTAGCCTTGTGACAGACTAAGTTGTGCACAGAGACGTAGCAAAAGGGGGCGAGATGGGGCGCAGGTGTGAAGGGACGCAAAATTCTCTGCGTTATGCCCACCTCCCAGGATATAGCACAACTGCCCACGGGCGCTGTCTTTGCCCCTGGATGCTGAGAACCCTTGCTACGCCACTGATTGAGCATAATAAATATTGACTATGCACGGGACATGACTTCAGTATTCCTACTTTTATCACATTCATACATGTGAGTGAAGGTGCCTCGTCGTGCGGTAATGGTTAGCAAGCTGGTCTCGTGGATCACTACTAGTGAGTTTGGTACTCACTGGGTGTCCCATACATGTGGCCTTGTATCAAACCTAAAGCAATGCTTAGTAAATAACTTGCGTATTTCCAACTGGAATTTGTAGTCGGTATTCTCACCTAGGTAAAGGTCAAAATTTCAATTGCTGATTTTCAAAGTAGGCAGACCCTCCCCAGCTTGGAAAACTCCCCCATAATATAAAACTTATTTTAGACAACACTGTCGGGCCAAGTTTTCATGAAAAGAAAAGTAATCTTACGATAGTTTACAGTAAGAAATAATCACACTTTACATATTTGCATTATAGCATATTTTTTAATTAAAAAAAAAAACTTAAGGTTCTGGCGAGGCTCGAACTCGCGGCCTTCTGCGTGTAAAGCAGACGTGATAACCACTACACCACAGAACCTCCGATACAAACTGCCACTGCGGATTGTTAATGAGATACAATGTTGTTCTTACGGTCGATGAGAATCGTTTTATAGATCAAAAGCAAAACAACGCATAGTGATTCTTTAGATAACGCAATCAGTTAAATCAGTGATTCTCAAAGTGGAAACCCTGATGCAGAATATTCCAGTAAATGCCCTGTACCTTGATTATAAATAGCCTTATTAATCAAGTGCAGAGCTTCGGTATCACTGGACAAACGCTGCAATGGATTAAATCATTTCTGACCGACAGCCGCCAGAAAGTTCGGGTAGATGGAGAAGAGTCATACTGGTCCCCGATCCTCAGTGGAATTCCTCAGGGGTCCATCCTGGGCCAATACTGTTCTCACTGTTTATGAACGATCTGCCAAATATCCGTACCCTCATAAGTATGTTTGCTGATGACACAAAGATCTACTCCCCGTTAACATCCGACGAATCTGGAAACCTACTTATGGAGGACCTCAGCACATTACAACGATGGGCCCAATCTGTACTGATGAAATTTCACCCCAACAACTGCATGGTCATGCACCTACGTAGAAACAACAGAAGAAGAAACTATGCCATGATTAAAGATGACGGAACACAACACACACTGAAGGAAACTACAGTGGAGAAAGATCTTGGCGTTTATGTAGACAACCCACTTAACTTCACTGCGCATATACAAAACAAACTGAATACAGCAAATAAAATACGGCCACATACGACACTCATTTATGTTCATCGATGAGGAGAGCTTCCAACTACTTTACAAGTCGCTGGTACGTCCACATCTGGAGTTTGCTTCCTGTATATGGTCTCCTTACCTGAAGTACAACTCAGATGCCCTATAGAGAGTACTGAGGAGAGCCACCAAGACCATTCTGAGGCTGGGAGATATATCTTACACTGAAAGATTAAAACAACTTAATCTAGACACCCTGGAATACAAAAGAAAATATGTTGACCTATTGGAAGTCTATAGAATTCGGAACAACATATATAGAGTGGATACTGTCGTTCATTGCTCAAAATGCCCTGATAAGAAAATGCTGACTTCATCTATCTGCAGTAAAACCAGAGGACACAGCCATAAACTACAAATTCAGACCTCCACTTTCTTCTCGGCAATAGTAGCAAACGAATATAAAAAAATGTTTTAATAATCTTGATTCTGATATCGGACATACCAAATTGTACTACCAATTTTCTTATTAGTTTAATCCCACCCCAACTAAACTGAAGTTGGCTTAATGACGCAATTTACTGCTGTAAAAAAAACTATTTCAAGTACATTCAAGTACATTAAAAAGATGATGTGTGTGTATTGTTCTATTAGGGGTAACAATATGTTTAAGTAGTATCTGTTTTTGGCCATTCGTGGCCGAAAACCAATTGATTAATTGTGCCTGGGGATCCGTTCTCCAGACATCACTTCCTCATTGCACAAAGATGGTACACCCTGACGTGTGCGACAATGAGAGAATATCTTTTTTGATAACCCCGCATAAATTGCGGCACAGCGTCGGGTTGGGTATACAGATTACCCCTGACCATTTCTTACTTCTTTTTTTTTTCTTGAGGTCGCAAATAAATTCATGCTAGAAGGTTTTTTGTTTCTTTTGTTTTTCTGGCCATCTGTTTACTTATTAAAAATGCTTGTCTCATTTCAAGGCAGTGAATTAGCATCAAGAACAAAAAACAGAATCTATTTTATCACTTTGACGAATTGAAAACATCGTCTTCACCTGGAGAATCATGAAAAATCAATGAGGAATCATGGAAACATCCTGTGCTATTAAAAGCCTTTCATGTTCGAAATTCTACGGGCGACAAGAATAAATCACTATCTTATGAGCGGTTCTATATCATTCGTGTTTAAGCGCTTTCGATTCTTGTGAATTTTAAGGAACAAAACAAGTAACTCTTTTTGCCAGCCAAATATCATCCATTATTTATTTTAAATGATTCGACGAATATTTTACTACAGAAGCAATGGTTTGCAAGACTAGCTTTCTGACCATTACTCCATGGCGAGGCGCCCCAGGTACTTATATAGGGACACACACGCGCGAACGTGCGCACACATAAACAGGTGTACATATTCATAACACTATGCAACTTTTTAAAAACTTTTTTGTTTCCTGGGTAATAACTGTTATTTTTCCGATTGATCATGTCTGAAAAGTACAGAAAATGGCTATTATTCCCTTCAAGCTTTGCTTTTGTGATCAGAACATTGATATTTTGCATTTTACCTATGCAAACTCCTTATCTAGAGCTGTGAAAAATGGTTTCGTAGGGCCTAATTTTATGTGGTCGGAATCAGCACCTTCCGTGAATCGCCATTCTTTTATATTCGTTTGCTACTATTGCCGATAAGAAAGTGGAGGTCTGAATTTGTAGTTTATGGCTGTGTCGTCTGGTTTTACTGCAGATAGATGAAGTCAGCATTTTCTTATCAGGGCATTTTGAGCAAGTGGTTCTCGCGTGACATTGTTCATCTCCACGTAGAATTCGGGCGGCTGTGGCCAGTCCCTCCTTTGGTAGTTCGCCAAGGTGTTCCTGCTGTCCCAAAGGCAAATATAGCAGGGAAACGGGGAAACCACTGTGAAGTCTCCGAGGACCTCCCAGCCGTACTCATCATACTACAAGGCGTCTAGCAAGGTCTTGACACTGTTGTATTGCAGATGAAATGAGGACCCCAAATGTTGTCTTGATCCCCGATAAGCATGCCAAAATATGCCTTGTAGGCCTCGCACAACTTGGAGTACTGTCTGAGGCAAAGGTCAAAGACGGTGTCTTCGTTGGACCACAGACAAAGATGATCCTAGAGTGCAAGCAATTCCCCAAGAAGTTCATTAGGAAGGAGAAAGCAGTTTGGTACAGCTTCGTCACAGTGGTTCGAGGCTTCCAGTGCAATCACAAGGCCGAAAACTATGTAGAGCCGGTTGGGACTATGATAAAAAAAAACTACGGTAAAATGGATTGCATGCAGTCCCTCAAAGTTCATATCCTTAACACTCATCTTGATAAATTCAAGAACATGGGAGCGCTTCAACCAGGATATATTGAACTTTGAACGCCGCTACCAAGGAATCTATATCGAGAACATGATAAGAGATTATATTTTGGGGTCTGGTTCGTGAAAATGAATTACAGTACAATTATAAATCTCGAAAATCTACTCACTTCTAAATCTTTAGTGTAAATAGATGTTAGTTCGGATTTATATGTTGTTGTTTTTTTTTAAAAATGTGATTTTTTTTTAAAAATGTGAATTAAAAAAATGCAAATTCACCCACTGTACAATTGGAAATGGGTACATTTCAAAATGTCATTGTCCTGGTCACAAAAGCAAAGTTTGAATGGAATAATATCGATTTTCTATACTTATTACACATAAGCAATTAGAGGAACCCAAAAATCGCGTTACACGGTGTAATTTATTCATTACTAACCATACAATGTATTATGATCGTTGTTCATCGTCTACAAAGCACTCGCACATATGTACATAGTATGTTTATCTACAATTTCAGTTTTACTAACTATTTATTCACAGCTAAGTCAACTCATGCCATTCACACCTGTGTGCAGTAGTGTAAAACGAAGGCAGAGATCGATTTGAATAAAAGCTTACCCTAGTTGTAGTGCACGGGTGTCTTTAACAAATATACGGGTAAGGGTGAGGAAAGGAAGAATCTTAAATCACCGGCTTTTGAATGTGGAAACAAAATGAAGCGTGGAGGTTGAACGAGGGGTGGGGACAAAAAGAAAGAAAATGACGAAACGAATCAAGGAAAAATATACAAAAACATGAAATGAATGTTTTTCTTTGAACTTGTTGTATATTGTTCAGACTTTTTTTTGATTCGATCGAAGAAATATGTACGAGAAATAGAATGGAGAAAATGGATGAGCGTTTCGGGGGCGGAGAAATAGAAAACAATGAAGAATGAATTGCTTGGAATGGCGATGGGCATTTGGGAATAATGAGTAAGAATGAATAAAAACAAAAAGTCCGGAGTTCGTCACATGTGAACTGGGCGACAAAAGTACATTGTTTCAAGTAACAAGCGTTGGAATGTTAGCATGAGAAGATCTTGGAGAGATTTTGAAGGGGTTTTGTTTTCATCTAGATCAGTATTGAGAGAAAATAATGAAGAAAAAAGAATGGTGAATCAAAATGGCGCCTACGTATCTTCTTTTATTGAAGATGAAGCAGACAATAGCATTTTGCTGCTTTCTTTCTTTGCCAGTGTACGCTATGAGGATTAATGCTCTCTATTATGACTTGCGAAGAAAATGACCACGGATTTACCGGGATAATAATCTGAATTGGTGAGATTTACAGTGCCACATCTTCAACTGATGAACACTTTACCTAGCACATTTTTCTTTTAAAAACTCAGTTTGCTTTTCAAATACATAAAATATCTATCTTGTTCTTTTGAGCTTTATCCTTGGAGTCATAAAGATCCATAATTAAAATTCGCACGCATGATGTGAAATTTCTGTCTGAGGAATCAGCATTATTATACACTGATTTATTGGAATTGGTGTCCTCATCTTGGTTTTTATAGTCACAACGTTTCGGCTGTTGTACCATCCGGCGTTCTTCAAGTGCTTGTCGTATTCGGTGACGTTCTCGGAATTTCGAATCGAACCCTTTATTCAATTCCCTCTGGTTTAGTGGACCGAGCAGAAGCGGCATCACAAGGACGAATTAAGTAAGGAGAATAAATTAATACGAGATTATCCCGTAGCATGGACAGCGGAATGGGAGTAGTCTACTCTCGTGGATTGAATAAAGGGTCTGATTAAAAATTCTGACGTCGTTACCGAATACAAGACACCTGAAGAAGGCCAGGGGGGAAACGGCCGAAAGATGAGGACACCAGTTCAAATAAAACAGTATAACATATTTGAAAAATAGCAAGTCAGTTAACCAGAATGATAGAGCTGTGTATGGTCAGAATAAAACCATGACTTATTTTGTTATAGGTCACAATTTACGCCTTTTTCCTACATCTAACAACAATTGAGAAACCTCTGTGTGTCTGTATGTGTGTATGCGCCGCGATTACACAACAACTGAATGGTACAAAGTTGACATTCGTCAGATATATTACTAAGCACACAAGTCAGTGCAGTGTCTAGTGTGAAGATTTTTGGATCAGCGGTTCTCGAGAAATCTATAAAAAAATAATTAAAAAATTACAGATTATAAATCTTTCTCCATAGTTTCTATTAATTATCTTCCTTGACTTCGCTCTTTAAAATGATCTAAATTTAGATATAAAACACTGAAAAGAAATAACCGAAATGCTTCGAAGCAATAGCTTCGTACGACGGTCAAAAGATTATTCTACATAACAAGTATTGAAGGCTGCTCCACACACCATAAAGTCCGGACCTTTCCAAACATGCACCTTTGGAACGGGCACTGCCCTAGTTTTTACTAATAAGAAAAATCTACTTAATAATATAAGGTTACGTAAATGCGCAATAGGCTAATAAAGTTAGAAGGCATAATTGATTGGTCAGCTTCAACCTTGATTACTTGCAATCGACATGTACTGAATACGGAAATAAGACTTAAGGTCCCAACCCATTTCTACTTGAAGGAACATTATGTGGGATTCTGGGTAGGCAAATTGACACACAGTAGCGTGACTGCACCGGATGTTCATTAGATGTCACTTAGTACACTTCATGAATTAAAATCAAGGATAAAATATAATATTATATAAGAGACTGTGCAGATCAATTAAATTGTATGTGACACCGGTGTCACAGTGGGTTCTTATGGGTTTTAAACCTCAAAGCTGTCCTCACCCAAAAGCAAAACAAAAACAAAACAAAGGAAAGAAGACAAGCATACTGCCCCCCCCCCCTATACGCACCCTGCAAGAAAACACAAGATAGAATAAATGCGTTTGAAAGCTACTTGTGATTGAACCCAGTTATGGTTTGACTATGGGTGTAACAACATTTTGTTGTTTCCACCTGGGTAGGTGAGGTAATTCTGGGAGAATGGTTCTGCCCAAGTGCTCACTCGTCCACTCTTTTCTCCACCGAATATCGTGGCATAACAGTGACGAGATGTTTTCTCACGATATTTGGCAATGGTTCAGAGCGCAGGGAGAAGTGTTTTATGCCTTTTGGATATAAACAATCTCAGCCGGAACTCAAACTCGGTTCCCTATTTACGTTTGTGCTGATAACCATAAACCAGCTCCGCTCTTCTCAGAAGCTATTAAAATACATTCAAAAGGATATCATGGGGAAATAATATACAGGAATACTTTGATTAGTGCGGTTTTGATTAGTGCGGATTTTGATGTAGTACGGTTAAAGTATTGATGTATAAATTAACGTAACTAAGTATAAGCTAAGAAAAAACACATTAAATTATAATAAGATTTGAACAGTGCGGCTTTGAACAGTACGGAAAATTTGGATCAAATTAACCGCACTAATCAAGTAATTATTGACACCCTTGGGGAGATGACACAAGTGAAATAAAATGGAATACGAAGTCGATTAAATTCAGTCAGTCTTTACATCTGTTCTCAGATCTTTTTTCAGCCCAATGATGCCTCACTTTTGGAGCAGCGGTTAACAATGTACTAATTTACTGGGTTTGATATTCACTGGGTGCAGCACACTCGTGGCCTTGTGCCAGACAGAGCAAAGTATAGTATATAACCATACACTTTAAAATTAGAATCACTATTGACAGTTATAGGAATATACACACTGCTCACTTTGTAGCAGTGGTTAGCAAGCGCATCTTGCAGACGATTACTACTGTAGTTAGTTTGATCTGCTAGGCGAAGCAAAGCATAGTAAATACCTATATACGCTTTTGAAATAGAAACATTATTGACAGTTATATAAATGGACCTTGGACACTTCACTTTGATATGGTTAGCAAGCTCGTCTCTCAGACCGTTACTACTGTAGTGAGTTCGATCTTCATGAATGTTTAACCCTTTATGGGGAAAGTGGCTATATATGATCAACCGAGGACCCGTCAGCCACATGCAAATATTGTAGTCAAAAAGACAACATAATCCGCACCAATGTGGTCTGCAAGCTTTGCAAAGTACACTTGTGCTTGAACAATGACAGAAACTGTTTTGAGGCATATCACACCCCATTAAATTAGCCTGTTTTTGGCCCGCGCAATAAAATTTTGAAATCAACCCGGAGGTGTTCTTTTTTTTTTGTTAATATCAATTTTTTTGTATCTATTCATTACATTGAATGTTATACTTTAAATCTATGTTTTATTTAACTTTTTACTTTAATTTTTTATTTTTTTATATTTTCCATTTTTGGTCACTTTTTGGGCGAGGCACCATATATGATCACTTCATCAGAGGTTTTGCCCCCATAAACAAAACAATTTCAGGAAACTTGCAACTAGGTCTAGTTTAACAAACAAAAAGGCTGTTTCGATATCTAAAATATTTTTAGGGGTGCAATTACACAAACATTAACCCTTTATAGAAAGGGTTAATGTTTGTGCAAATGCAGGTAGAACAAGCATACAATCGTTTATCCGAAAATCTGAAAACCGAAAAACTCCCCAAACTGCTTTTTTTACTCACTCACTCGGAAGAACATGTTTTGTCGAAGATGACGTGGCGGTAAATAAGTCCTGACGAGACCAACGCTTGACCCACAGCGTGTACTAGGATCCTTCCTCGGGGTCTCTGGGAAGAATTTCATCAGGAAGTGCAAAGTTTCTTTCTAGCCCCCTACCTTTCTCCATTAGTCATCCTGTTTTTATTCACTTCGGCTCCCGACCCCCCTTTGGATCCACAGGCCCGAGTACGATGTACCCCCTACACTCCCCTCTCACAGGCCTTGTAACTGCTTCCTGGCTGAAATAATTACGTATTTCCCACTGGTGTCAGAGGCCTGTCACCAAGCATAGGTAAAGCCAGAATGTTGAATGCTGATTTTCTGGGCAGGTAGGCCCTCCCATTTGGAAAATGTGAGTAACACAATCTTCCTATCCCTATTTCCTTTCATGTTTGCCTTTTGCCATACTAAGCTAAGTTTAATAGATATCGCATCCCTATTGACGTAGAACGAA
>VCCN01007298.1:5507641-5527962 GCA_006491835.1 Architeuthis dux
ATCTTTTATTTGAAACTTTTCTCTCTCTCTTTCTCTCTCTCAAAATCCTGTTTGGGACTAAAGAATCCCTTTTTGGTAAACATTGAATGCGTATATAATAATTGTGATGTGGGCTGTAGTGGTCATGGCAGCAGTTTTGACCAAGGAATCAGGGTACAAAGCCTACTGACCACACCTTTCAGCAGCTGGTACTTTGCATTAATTAGAACAGCAGCAGTAGTAGTAGTAGCAGCCACAGTATTCAGCTTTCTGGTCATATAGGAAGGAGGTCAACACGAGTTCCAATGTAGTGTACCCTGAATTATCCTTGGTGTGGATAAAAACTGTCCCTTTCTTTCTGGATACTCCTTCCTCAAAGTGGGGGAATATATCTTGTTACATTGGGCTGGTGTAGGGTACAGCTGGAGTTGGATCAGGGTTGGCACGCAGGACTCGCTCAACAGCACTACAATGTTGACGGGGCCCTGGTTCAGGCGTGTATGTGAAAGTTAGTCCGGTTGCATATATGATACCATCATTTCTCACTAGTGTGACTGGAACCTGTTGAAAGACAGAAATATAACAAAATAAATCTACAGGTCATATGTAGAAATAACGGTACAACATAAGAGCTGAGCATTTAAGTTCAAGTTACAATTCTATGCATATACTTTTCTAATAACACTAACCGTTGCTGGATTCTCTCATTAAACTAAAGAATCTACTGTAGCCATCAGCGTAGGAGTACGGACTTAGTTTAGTCTGGCACAATTACTAGCTAATAGTCAGCCAGACAGCTTGCTTAACCATCACAAAGCCAAGTGTTCAGTCGGGAGCGAAACCACAAATCTGGAACAACCAGTGAGGATCAACTTCATTACAGTAGTAATGGTCTGCTAACTAGAGTGAACTGTTCTTTTATTAAGCCTAGCAGCATCCAATGAGGGACAATCTTAATAACCATTACCTCTTGGTGAGGCACCTTTGAATTTTTAATATCATATTGGTTCCTTTTCTGCTAAATTGTAGCCTATAAGAGCCGCTGACAGTATATGCGCATTTAGATATCACTGTCACCTAAAGATTTGTCAGACATTGCAGAATTTTAAACTCTAGGACAAATATTCTTTACTCTTAACTATAAAACACCACATAAAATGTGTTATTTTATTTGCATTGAAAATTTACATTATTCTTGGTTTTTTGCTTGTATTCTTCTTCTTGTCAATAAAAAAAAATATATTTTTGTTTGATCATCTGGTTGTTTGTTTTCTTTCTTTTTTTCTTCCCCCCAATAAAACATGTGTAACGTAACTGGTGATTATAAGTTTCCACCCACCCCACCCGGCAATAATAATAATGGCTCAATGCAGGTTTATAAGCATGTGTATGTTGGTCATCATGCCTGTAAAAAGCAATCCTCCACACCAGCTGTTCCCAATATGCTGCGCGCGCACACACACACACACACACACACACACACACACACAGAGAGTGAGTATGCAATGCAAATTGATTTACAATTGACTTTGAATATAATTACAACACAACTGTCACACCAGATAAAAGCAAACCAACTAGAAGCAGGTTTCTTTCTCTACAAACCAAAAGAGGCAGCAGTGTTGTTGTTTTGTACAGAACAAGCTTTTCCTCTTACTCTGCTAGTCCAACATTTTATATCATTATTATTTATGACTCAGATTTTTCAGTTTCTTGATGCTTCATTTAATTTCCCAGATTTCTTTTAGTATCTGTAAATCCCCACCTGGCCCAAATAAATAAAAGGTACAGTTGTTGGTGAAAAGAAACTCCATTATAAACTGGTAATAACTTTATTATTTATTGGTCGAAAATAGAGCAATATTTACAAAAGTTACATATAATTTCTAATAAGGAGAAAATTCTCACCCACCCTGTATATAAGTGATTTTAGGCACAGAAAACTAAGCAGTAATGCTTTTATTGAATATTTAAAACTCATAAGAATCCACTGTGACACCGGTGTCACATTCAATTTAATTGATCTGCACAGTCTCTTGTATAATATTATATTTTATCCTTGATTTTAACTCATGAATTGTACTAAATGAAATCTACTGGACATCTTGGTGCAGTCACGTGACTGTGTCAATTTGCCTAGAAATGAGTCCAGGTCCTTATGGGTTAAAACGGTAGATATTTATTAAGCTAAGCTGGTACAAGACCACAAGTATGGAACACTCAGTGAGCATCAAACACACAAGTAATAGTAAATACCAAGGATGTTTAATGATCTCTTGACTTTTATTCGCAAGATAAACACTAGGTACTGTTAGGAACAAAAAACGAACACAAAGCTACTTTTATTAAAATACCTAACATGATTTTTCATAGTTTCACCTCTGACTGAGGAGTCAAATAAATAAACCTAATATTTGAACTTCCCACTCATATACATTAATTCATTACAATCTAAAAGTATTGAAACTTTTAAACACTGGATCTATATACATACATGAAGTATACTTAGGTATTTGCTGATATAGCTCAGTTGTACAGGATCAGGGTATCCTAAGGAAGAAATGCAATTCCCAGCCAAATCATAATCAATGCACTTAATTTAGTGGTGAATAATCGAACATTATACAGTGAAAATTTCAGATCATAATTCAGCTAATAATTATGTCAGACTATGGACTTATTGATCTCCCCTCATATATATAGCAGGAACCTTCAGTGTTGACCTATCCATAATACCAACACATTATGAACACAGACACAGACACAAATTGTAGACAATATGCTCACCTGTAATGGCTGACGCACCCATCTCCAACCTGCACGGAATGCAGAGATGTCAGGCACAACACACAGCATACTTTCTTCACATCTGCAAATAACCAGAAGAAGAAATTGAAGATCAGCAATTTCAAAATGTTTACACAAGACAATTATCAAATGTTTGAAGTCGTTGAGGCTGATTTAGCAACAGTATTGAGTTTCTCAGGATAACCAGCATCTAGAAAATTGGCTGTACTTTAGAAGATACAGAGTGAAAATTGTTTCTAATATAATTAATAGGCAAGAAATAAAAGATATTGTTTGTGGAGTGGAATGTGTTTATTTCTAAAGTAATATAGTAGAAATAAAATATATTGGTGGGGATGTGTGTATAGATAGAGCTCTTTCATATTTATTATTGCAATTCTTTTTCAATTGATAGCAGATCAGTGAGACTGAAGACTAAACAAATCATAATCTACAATTTATATTTAAATTAATTGAATATATAAGAGAAAGAGAAACCTCACCTGTACATCGTTTCTGCTTCTACGTCACCAAACCACACCTTTAAAGTTGGAGTGAAGTTCTCACCAGTCAACTCCAGCATTGCCACATCTCCCCCACCATTCAACTAAAAAACAAAAAGAGAATCGCATAAATATAACACTTTCAAACATGGCGCATCTGAAATGTTGCTTCACGATCAAATAATAATTCCAAAAGAGGAAAATAAAAATGGAATGTGATGCACTTAAAAATACTTTTTAATTTATTAATAGTAAAAAGTAAAGTAGTGCCCTTATGCTGGCTACGACATCAGCCGTCCCTGCCCGGGCTTCACATATCACAAGTTTCTCTGTCTCAGTTAGTTCTTCGAGGTTTGTGATATGTGAAATAGACTTAGAGGCGACAAGCACCCGAAGTGGCGTCACTCACTTCACCACATGATTTATTCATAGACAAAAGATAAACAAAAAGAAATCCTTCTACAAAAGTGGCCCATCTCGATCATAAAATAATTGGAATATAATATTGCTATTAAGCAGTGTTTTAACTCTGTAAATATTTAAAACTTTTTTTTGAGTAAACGAAACAAATACAATCATGGCATTATAAAAGTTTAAGAATTTAAAAGTATAAATAATTTTTTTTAAAAGTCAAGTAAAATAATTTTTTTTTTTTTTTTTTTTTTTTTTCCATAAATGTATTTTTTAAACTTTATTAACAAACAAAAAATCAGTAAGAGAAAAATACTCCATTTAATATACTTACATGCAAACTACTAACTACTGGCACGGGAGTTACTGGGGACTTTACAGGACCCATGCCTTCAAAAAATGTGTATTCGGCTTTGTCTGTGCTTATGATTGTCCAAGATGCACCATCATTTATCATTTCCTTATTGGGTTCTTTTGGACAAGGGGTGGCCTGTTTGAACAAAACATGAAACCAGGATTAAACGTTGGGAATCAGAACATTTATGAGTTGGGAGTGCTTTACTAACACATTCGCCATCATTCACTAAATTCCCTGCCACTTAATGAGAAACTTCAATTTTGAATTTCATTAAATCAGCAATCCCCATATATAAATAGATTATCATTAGAGAAATGATTTTATTGAACAGATCTATTATGATGATTGGCAAGTTTTTAGACTAAAATGTGGTATTTGGGAAAAAATATGTAAATGGGTCAGATAAAAATAGTCTAGCAAAGTTAAATTTAAAATTGGAAACAGTTTAGATAAAAAAGATAAATTTAAAATCCTAATAAGCAGCCTTCCTGGTGTTCGCTCATTTTTATGTTTTGTGCCATATTTTATATTTATATTATACAATTCTTTATGTTTTTAAATTATTGTATTCATGATATCTTTGCACAAAACCTTGTTATTGAATTAAATCATCAGAAAGATGAATAGATCAAAGTATTTGTTCATAGTAAATAATGTTTTTAAAAAATGTAGCTTAGACACATTTAACAAATGAAAAATGTTATAAGGGGGAATTGTTTTTTTCTTTTTAAAGTAAATCAGAACCTACCTGAAACTGAATAATTCTCTCCTGAGACAGACAAAGATACATTCTCTCTGTATCTTTCATGTAGAAAGCACATTTATGTAGTTGGGAAACAGGATCATCAGCATCAAGTAGGGACGTTTGCTTATCAACTTTGCGAATTATCTATAAGTAAAAAAGAAAACATTATAGGCTTACAAAATATGTATATGTAAACATGTGCATTCATGCATGAAATGTGTGTGTGTATACATAGCAAGTCTGTATTGCAGATCATTGTTACAATAGTGAGTTCAATCCTCTCCGAGTGCTCCACTCTTGTGAATGTCTACCTGGGCTGACCTCATGGCTAAGGTAGTTGCTTATTTTCTCACTAGCACCATATAAAAGCCAGGAATATAAATGCTGATTTTCAAGGCAGGCTTTTCTCGCTTGGAAGATTAGCACAACACGATACTCCTGCCCATGTGACCCAGCATTAGATTAAGCTTAATAAATACCTAATAATAATAATAATATTATTATTAATAATAATAATAATGATAATGATAATAATACAATGATAATAATACAATGATTAACAAAAAAAACTTGTATAAACCTTGTCATGAATTAAATGCTTTTATTGATAATATCCATCACTGAAATATTTCAATAAATAATAAAGCCTGAATTGTAAGTGTAATGTTTATATATGTATGTATATATGCTTAATATCAATAAACATGCCTAAGCAGAAGCTACCCAATAGCCCCCATGAGGAGCCCGTTTTTGGTTCAGCTCTTCTTTTTCTAAACACAGCTAATTACGTTTATAACCAAACGCATTTAACCTACACAGCTAAAGACAGAAAACAACTAACTAACAAACAAACAACAAAGACATAATCGTAAGCAGCATGGTTTTAGATTATACTGGAACCATTAGAAAGGTTACCTAATTATTCTAATATTAATTTCTAAAGAAATATATTAAGTTCTTCAACTTTTCCCAAAATGTTGTACATATGAACAGGATACAGATTAATTTTATTTCTTAGTTGCTTTAATGGGAATCATTAAAAACAAATTTTAAAAGATGATTTCATTATCAACAGACAGTTTGTAATGAAATAATTATTAAGTAGCAGATGTGAGACTTATGAGATTCAATTTGTGGCTTGTCTTGTGTATTTTCCAACAGTACCAGTGATCAAACCCAAGTAAAAAGCCAAGATTTCAAATGCTAATTTCTTTTCAAGGCAAGGCCACAAAGATGGAGCACCCAGATGATTAGTAAATAGAGTAGAGTTGAAATAAATGTAAATGTGGAACATAAGGGAAGCTTTGCAAACACCAAATAAAAATGTCATTTTAATATACCTTCTCATAAAAAAGAAATTGAATAAAATTTTTTTTTTTAAAACAAAGAAAAGAAAGCCACTTACCAATCTCGGAAGAGCCATTCCTGTCACAGAACACACTAATTTTATTGTGGAACCATAATGTATATAACCATCTCTTACAGTAAATTCCTCAGATTCACTTTCATTGTCATCCACTACAAAAGAGAAAACAAAAATTAAATATACACAAAAGATTTCAAAATGCCAGCGAGGTAAAGCTCCTCAACTAAAAATTAATGAAGGAAAGAAATCTCAGAATTCAAAGCTTGGAGGTTCTTTAGCAATCAACAGCAGAACCAGAACAAAAGTACCATGTTTGCCAGCCTATAAGACACTGTCCTAGGTACCTGGATCCTCTCAAAACATGCTGCTCTTGTGGCTTTATGCCAGACTAAGCTTAAGAGCGTTATGAAATCATATGTATATCATTACAAGAGCATTTTTTATTATTAATTTTCCACTAGAATTTATTTCATCTTAATTTCAGTTTCTTTTTATTGCAATTCTCAGACTGTCATTCTACAGCAGTTTGTAAGCAACAGATCAGAAATAAAGAAAGCCTTCTTCATTTCCAATCCATGCCGTTTACTAATGGTCGTAAAATGTCTCAGAAGTTGAAATAAAAAGCAACTGAAATTAAGATAAAAGAAATACTAGTCAAAAATTAATAATTAATTGACAATGCTTGGTCTAATAATAACTTCACAATAATGAGACAATTTTTTAAAAACAATTTTAGTACATTTCATCATATCTATTGATCAGCCTCTCATTCATAATACCAGTGCATTGGATACTTTTGTGTGTGCATACATCTTATAGGTTGCCAAATATGGTACATATTTATAAAATAACTAATGGTCTCAAATGAGCATGTCTGATAAGAATTAATTTGAATTATTAGGGCATCTTTCTGCCAAGTTGACATCTTTATGAATCATTCAGCAACAAACAACTCTACTTGCATTGAAAAGAAGATAGTCTCTTAGAAATATGTGGACAAGAGAGAATATTTTTTGGAACTGACGAAGACATGCCACCCATCATTTTAGATTGCCTGATTTCACAATCTTAAATTAGAAGTTGTGCAATAACACTGAAATAGTTTGCAGACAAGAACTATTCAGTGAATAAGTTAGTAGATTCATAAAGTCACAAAAAGGACGAACATAAGATCATTGTTAGGAATCTTACCCCCCTATAATGGAGAATATATAACAAATAGGTATCTGTATACAGTAAAGAAACTTTTTATCATTTACCTTCAAGTAAGGACCTTTGATTTACTTATGTGAGAGTTTAATAAATGAGGAACTATTAATGCTTTTCGAAAAGGAAACCCCAAAGTGTTAAAATGGGAAGATGCTATAATGGGATATACTTACATAGGTGGATAGTAAATGCTCCCCATTGAGTTGAACTAGCATGGAAATTTCCATCTTCAACATGTAAATATCGGGTACTGACTGTTTGTGATCGAAGACGGTTGAAGAGAGCCACTTTGGTTCCAGATGCAATACACACTGAAAAAAAAAGGAAAAAAGTTAAATACAACTGTTACAAGTGGTTATGTGGGTGTGTGTTTGCTAACCTTCATTGGTGTTTTTGGACTTCATTTCAAGTTAGATAGCATTCATCAAGAGATTGGGAAAACTAATATATCTAGTTTTTACAAGTACACAAATGTCATATGCACAGTTCAAAGTGACCATTAAGCAACATTGTTAATGTACATGGGATCTAATAAGGAATTACAATACACGTTTCCAAAACTTAAACAGCAGGAAGTGAAAAACGTAAGCATTTATATGCAATCATACATGCACATAATTACATTTGGCCAATACTCTGCATATTCATTAATGCTTACAGAAAATTTAAATATAGCTTATATTATCTTGAATTATATATATACAAGCATAGTACCCATAAAGAATGAGAGGTATATTTACATATGGATTGGCATTTCTGCCTAGGATCAGAATAATTGTTTTCTCTACCTAAGATCAAAGTGTCACTACCATGCACTTCTGCCTAAGATTAGCGTGTATTATCTGTGCACTCATTGAAAAATCTTACACAAAAGAAAAAAACTTGAATGGATCAAGAGATGAAATAAATTTAATTTGATATCTTTTTAACCAGTGTTGGTTTATTATTGATAAAAACTGGTTATTTAAAAAAAAAACTAGATTACTTTTTACAAACAAAAAGTAGTAAATTCATTTGGAATACAATTGTGCAGGAAAATACTGTCTATACTTTTGGGAAGAGTCATTAACAAAATTTGGAAAACAGGAAAATGTTATTCACTGGATACTACATTCCCCAAACAAGAAATTTTTTAAAAACATATGGAGGATAATAAATAAAAAAAATCTCAAAAGTATAAAGGTCTCTGGTGGAAAACTTATTTTGATTACCATATTGTCTCTACCATGTAACATGGTTTTTGTTTATAAAATGTAAACAATTGGATCACCTATAACTCACTACACCAAAGTGTTCATTCCCAACATTCTAACTAAATTTCAGCAAAATCGGTTAAGAATTGAAAATTTTAAATCAATTGAAACCAAACAAGTTTTTAGAACCAAAAACAAGGTTTTTGTTTATAAATGTAAACAAACATCATATTTCCTCATTTAGACACTGTGCCTTTAGAGTGACTTTACATATGCTGATAACGTTGGCATATCAAAAATATGGACTCCTTTTCATTTATCAGTTTCTTTTGTATCTGCATGGTAGATAAACCCAACATTGTCTCAATTTTTAGCCATGAAATTCTAGAGAATTTTTTCTTTCTGTTTCTGAATGGAAAAATTAGGTAGTCTTGTTACATGGGCTATATACAATTTTTTTCCAATTGGAACCAAACATGTATTTTTTTTTAACCAAAAACATGATTTTTGTTCATAAAATATAAACAACAATCAGATCACCCATAACTCGCTACACCAAAGCCTTCATACCCACCCCCAAACCTTCATACAAAATTTCACTCAAATATCTTTAAAAATAAAGAAGTTATCCAATTTTAAATTACATATAAAATGTAAACAAACAATCGGATCGGCCATAACTCACCATTTTTTAAATCCTGGTGTTTCCCCAACATTGTAACTAAATTTCAGAAAAAATCGTCAAGAATTGAAATTTTTTTTCCAATTGGAATCAAAAACATTTTTTGTTTATAAAACGTAAACAAACAATCGGATCGCCCATAACTCACTCACTACACCAAAGTCTGCATACCGCCCCCAACCTGCATACAAAACTTCATTGAAATATCTTTAAAACTAAGGAAGTTATCCAATTTTAAATTACATATAAAATGTAAATAAACAATCGGATTGGCCATAACTCATCATGTTTTAATTCCAACATTCTAACTAAAATTCAGCAAAATTGGTCAAAAATTGAAATTTTTTTTCCAAGTGGAACCAAACATGCTTTTTGGAACCAAAAACATGGTTTTTGTTTATAAAATGTAAAACAATCAGATCGCCCATAACTCACTACACCAAAGTCTTCATACCACCCCCAACCTTCATACAAAATTTCATTGAAATATCTTTAAACAAAATTATTCAATTTTAAATTAAAGAAGTTACCTACTTTTAAAACAAAGGCAAATCATAACATAACTGCAACAAATAAGTACTATTAGTAAAGCTATTTTTAAAAAGTTTCTGCCATTAAGGCTCAGTATTTAGCAATCTCTATAAATCTGAGATTATACATACATGTTTATATGTATATAAATACAGCCCATGATTATCAGCTCATGAAAAGCGATTTGCCAGAAACCCTTAATATGTTACTGAGAATGTGTCATTTAAAATTCTAATGTCAGTAATCAATGTTTTTATTTTTTTGTTTTGCTTAATATTAAAAAAAAAGACAAGAAACTTACAGTCAGCATTCTTGAGAGACTGTTTCTTTTTGGAAGGTTTTGATATCACTTTTATCCGTTTGCTGTTAAACACACCAATGTCCTGACCATTTCCATAGAACATTTTTACAGACAACATAAAATGCTTTCTCTTGTCAGAATCAGATATATACAAGGTTTTGGCAGCACAATAATTCTGAAAGAAAGATAAGAGAAATGTAGAAAACTTTTTTTAAAAGCAGATAATGTAGAATGATCAGTTATCAGATTACAATATAGTTTCAGCAGTGGCTTATATATAATACACACTAGACATTCATTTGCTTACATATATAAACCATATTTGAACAATCCAGGTTTTCTTAGGTTAAATTTCTGAACCAAAAACATTTTTTTTCAGTACATTTTATTATTATTCATATTATCGATTCAGCAAAATGGATAAAATCATTTTAATCATACAAACAAACCCAATGCCATATTTTATACATCAACTCCTATACAGTGCTCATCTAGCATAAGATTTTTAATAGTAAATGTGATACATTGAAATGCCTAAGTCAAGCATGTTCAGAATTGTAGCTAAATGATGATGTCTACATATGCACTTTGAGACCAGATTCATTATTTAACTGGGGTCATATTAAGAAAAAGCCTTTTAAAAACCTTTGTGAAATATTTAAAAATTACTATACAGTATTGTTTATAACTTTGAGAAGAGTCATTAACATTCCAAATTTTGTTTGGACAACTGAATCTCTTCTTTGCATCCTTGATGTTGTGTTTACTCAAATTGTACACTTGATTAGGGCTGAAGAATGGATCAGCTGAAACATTGTGTTGACAGCATCAAGGATTTGAAAAAGAGATCCTACCTGGATCAACATTGTATCCTAAAAGTACAGGCTACAAATCCTAAACTTTTCAGTCCTTATCTGAAATAATTAATCACATGAGGTTCAAGGCTTATTTTTTAAATTTTCATCACCCAAACATTTTGCTCTAAAAAGTAAATCTTATACCGTAAAGTACTTCTTGGGTCCAATGGGTTTAAAAGCAGAGGTACAAAAAAAGAAGAAAAAAGAAATATTAAAAGTCTCTACTGACCTTTCCTTCTAAATTCAACTGAACCATATCCTGGTCTGAGTTCCCTATACCCATAAATGCACACACCAGTGATTCTTGTTCTGTGGCTCCATCTCGTTCCAACTGGTCCTTTTTCCGTTTCCAACCATTATTAAACAAATATATACAAGGAGGTGGACAAAAAAACCTGGAAGAAACAAAAAAAACTTTTTAAAAAATGTATATTTAAATTTGTCTGAACTTCCGAGACAAGATGTCACTACTATACATAGATTCTTTTGAAATAGTTTCTACATCTTTGTTGTTTTATACCAATTTTCAAACTTTTTTTTCAACTTTGACTAAAAAAACATTAACATGTAAGTTAACACTATAAGAAATATTCCGAACTATAACAAATGAGTAGTGTTTGATAGATTCCTGTCAAGGTTGACAATAGGAGTAACAGCTTTTTGCTGCAGTCTAAGCATGTAAGTTAGTTAAGAGAAAGTGGTTTTCCCAACCATTGTGGCATGCCAATGACAAGACATTTCTGTCTAGATATCTGGTGACAGGATAGAATGCAAGGAGAAGTGGATACATGGCTTTCCCAAGAGCATTTATTAGTGTGAAGTAAACAGCCTCAGTGGAAATAAGATGAGGAATTATCATTATTGTACATTGATCTATTTGGACTAGTGTCCTTATCTTGCTTGTTATGTCACAATGTTTTGGTCATTGTACCCTCCACTCTACTTCAGGATTAAATAATGGGTTCTGGTCAAAATTCACAGGAGGGTACCAAAAGTAGGCCCACATGGATGGTTGCACTTTTTTTGCAGTGTTCAAACATTTCCTGATGATGCCACTCGCAGCAGCAAAATGCATAAAGGCTTATCTTCATGATAATAAATATGTTTGAGACGTAATACGCTTTTCTCAATCTTTCATTTCCACATTGTCAAATTACACACACATTTGTGTGCGTAGCACTTTTCAATGAGCACACAGATACTCTGATCCTAGGCAGAAATGCTGATCCATATGCAAATAATCCCATCATTTATATATAATTCTTAGAAATATTTAGTTTTGATAGTCACTCCAGCATTTTTATGAAACAAACAATTATGATTGATAGTCAGACATGACAACCTTGTGTTTATCAGGAGGGTTTTTTGTTTAGTCTTTTTCAACCAGGTCAAAACAATCACAGCGCACAATTACCCCAACTTTCAAGACACACACACAAATCTTAGTTACTTAACCGATTTCAAACTGTAGAGGAACTTTTAGCTAAACCATTAATTTCATATATCTTAAATTATTCAGGAAATAAACTTCAACGGGCATCATGCCTAGTTAATGTCAATATTTGTTGCTGTTTTTATCAATACAATCAATATACAATATGTTCAAACACTTTGCATGGTTGAGTCAAGGGGTTTAATGTATGTTTTCAATAGGTATGACACCTCATTCATCGACATCTCTTTCCCATATGTCCAGCTTAGACCATTACCACTATGCCTGATATATTATTGTCTAGTTGAAAGCAAGCATTCTAATTGATTTGACTATAAAGCAGAGTTTATTATCAAGTATCATATCTGCAACACTAGTAGAAGTTGGTTTTAATATTTCATAAAGTAACATTTTGATACTGTGACGAAAGTGAACCGTAAGATTACAATTAAAGATTGAACAATTTAAAGGAAAATAGTATTTTGGTAATGAAAAGTAATAATAAATAGTTATTTCCGTATTTTACAACAAACAAACAAACACAAATCCTACTATTTTTCTGCTTATTTTACTACTAAAGGACATAAAAATCTTTTTTTTTTCTTTTTTTAAATCAGTTTTTTTTTTTGTAGTCTACTATTGATTTTATTAATTATATCTAAAAATTAAATCAGAACTTCTCAGCAGGCTTCTTTGCTTTCTTTTAATGTTTACATTAAGAAGTTTTGTAGAAAAGCATTTCCCGCAAAGCCAGTTGTTCCACCTTGAATAGTACAATAGTAAGATGCTGGTATAGGAAATAGTAGAGAAACACTTCTAAAAAGGAAGGTAAGTTAATGAGTTTTCATCCTTTCAGTAAAGGTGAGACGTGGTGTGGTTGAATAAAAAGCCTTTTACTCAAACTTCTGTTTTATCATTTATATTGAAATAGAAGAAAACATTTTATGCTGGGAGAGGTGAGATGGACAGGGAAACAAAGAAGAAAAACCAAACAGGGATAGATAAAGAGACTGTACGGGACAGCGAAAGAAAGGAAAAAGAATAAGTGTTTTAGATGAAATGAATACAACATGAAAGAAAAAAAGCTGAAAGAATGAGACAAAAGGGAGGCCAGAAGAATGAAATTACTTAAGTCATCCATTTTGTCGTGAGTGAGATCAAAGTGACTCTCAAGCTTTTACCTGCGACGAACGTAGACAGGTCTATGAATGCCAAAATCACTTTCATTCAGACAAAACTGAAGAAAAGGTTGAAAGCGTTCATATTCCCATCATTGTCAGAAATCAGTGATTGAGCCTTGTCAAAAACAAATGTTAGCTAGCTGTTAAAATATTAAAAGAGCTTCTAACCTTTGCTAATATGTGAATTGGAACAATATTTAAAGGCTTTCTTTTAAAGTTTGATATTATTTATTTGTAAGTAGGATTTTATTCTGAGATTTCTTATCAGATCTCGACCCCCCTCCCCCCCCCACACACACACCTTAGTTTTATGTTTTAATTTTAAATTTAAAAATGAATAAAAATAAACATTAGTTCTACAACAATTGTTTAACAGGGCAATGTTACAAATTGAAACAGCGATACAAAT
Source organism: Architeuthis dux (assembly GCA_006491835.1). Lineage (NCBI taxonomy): Eukaryota > Metazoa > Mollusca > Cephalopoda > Oegopsida > Architeuthidae > Architeuthis > Architeuthis dux. Next base: position 5,521,586 of record VCCN01007298.1, read on the forward strand.
CATTGTAATGTCTATTTTTTAGGTGAATAACAATGATTTTGACTAAGCTTAGCCTCGTTTGGCACAAGACTACAATAGTAGGACACCCACTGAGTTCATTCCTCACAGACAATGGCTTGTAAGACTAACTCATTAACCATTACTGCACAGAGGGTACCCTTGGATAGTAATAACAATGCAAGTTAATCTCTGTGATAGGTTCTAAGCAGTTTTTATCAAAATCAAACAAATTCAAATTACCAAATAGTCATCAGTTCCAAGGTAACAGAATTACAGGGTGGTCAAAAAGAAACTCCCAATTGGAAATTGGTAATAACTTTATTATTTATTGGTCGATTATAGTCAAACTAGGACCAAACTTTGGACCATACAATATATTAAATTCTAACACTCTAAGAACCAAAATAAATTACGAAAATAGAGCAATATTTACAAAAATTATGTATAATTTCTAATAGGGAGTTAATTCTCACCCACCCAGTATATAAGTGATTTTAGGCACAGAAAACTAAGCATTGAATTATTGAATATTTAAAACGGTAGATATTTATTAAGCTAATTTGGTACAAGATCACAAGTATGGAACACTCAGTGAGCATCAAACTCACAAGTATTAATAATGTTTCACGAAAATAGAGCAATATTTACAAAAGTTACATATAATTTCTAATAGGGATTTAATTCTCACCCACCCTGTATATAATTGTAGGTTTTTTTTAATTACTTTATAGACTATATACATGTGAATGTGGTGTGTGATAACAGATGATTCAAGACTATACAATTGATGTCTGATGTTGATTCTTGGGAAATAATTTTATTATAAATCACTTTAGAAATCAGAACCGTCCACAAGAATGCTAAAAATAAAAACAGTAGCAATAAAATAAAAACTTAAGTAAAATATTTCAGAAATGCTTGCAATTTTAGCATCTATTCACTTCATTAATTGTTTGTCCTTCATTTTGCAATGGCACATTCCTTTTTCAGTTCAATAATTTCACTCTTGATTACTTTCACCTGTGAATGATACACCTGATTGGAGTTTGGCCGATGACAAGAGAGTGAGAGGAGTTGGTGAAGGTTACAGTAGTGCTCTGCCCGTGAACTTGGTGGTACACAGAGGGTGGGCGGCAGAGAGAGGATGGGGAGAAAAAATATGTATATATCAGGGCTCCAGACTAACTGTTTTCACTACCATCCCGGAACCGTCCCAAAAAACAATTTCAATGATCCCGAAATCAAAATGTTATTTCTTTACAGTATATTTATTAAATTTGACTAGTTTTTTTTTTTCTAGTTTTTACCTTCATCCTAATTTTAGTTGCTTTTATGCAACTTATTAATTCGGGCCACACTTTCAATGGCAACAAATAACAGTGCAATCAGAAATAAAGAGTAAGCCTTCAGTGAGAATCGAACTCACACCCTCATTTCCAGAGGGAGACTAGTTTACACCTAGCTGCTTTTTAACAATCGGACACAAAGACTTCATGGATTAGCAGAAGCTGATTTACATTTATACAACCGACTCTGCGCCATATTTATGTTGTTTTAAATATGAGACCTAGTAGTCTAGGATGAAGGTAAAAACTAGTCAAATTTAATAAATATACTGTATTACAATACTCCATCCAATAATAATAAAGATTGGGTTATTTCTTTACTCCAAACCTGGAGTTGACTTTGTTTTTCTACCGTAACAACAATCCTCATCAAATTCTTTTTTTAAATTCTTTTTTTAAAAACTTTCCTGGACGCCTCCAGAACAGAAATGATTTTTAAAAGAAAATCACTTCCGTACTGGGGAAGATATTTGTTCATGCCAAATACATTTTTACGGTCCCCGGGACAACGTTAATTTCGAGCCCTGATAGATAGATAGACACACACACAGATACATGTACAGCAACAAATATCATTAGGACAATAATAACAGCACAACTACAAGGAAGAGAAATCGTTAAGAGTTAAACTATGTAAAAAAAAACCCCAATGTAATGACTTTCTCTTCTTCCCTACATTTGCTTACAAAACAATTATCAAAAAATCAAAAATGTTCTTATTTTGGTCAGTAAACTTTTTTCCCCCTTATTTCACCACTATTAGTTCCCTCCAAATTATTCAAGTTTTAAAATTATTCTCATCAACACACTATTATCTTTAAATCTGTATTTTACCATCGAATCAGTTCTGCTAAACTCTTATTATAAAATAAATTATAGACACAAAAAGGTGTTTTTCAGGGGTTGAAACAAGGAACTGAAAGCTAATAAATCTGAGACTTTATAAACTGAGCAGAAAAACTAATTTAAAAACAGCAAATCTTTGGCACTGGTGGAGTAAAAAAAGATGACTGGTATCCAACAAAATTGACTAAAGAATTTCATGTTGCCAGTATTAAGCATGTGCGGAGTTTAAAATTTTAAGATACTTTGATATCCTCTTCATTGCTAAGCTACAATAAGCCATCACAATCCCGACTTAATTCTATGAAAAAAGATCTTTTTTTTTTTTACAGAATCATAGGTACAATTCAACAGTTTCTTATCTTCTGCACCAAGATTTTAACAGTCTCTTTTGCATTAAGATTTTAAGAGCAACAAAACAACATTTTGATTATGAGCCTTAAAATCTTGTCAAACAAAGTAGCCAAGAACACGGACACAAAGACATTTATTAATTGGGAACGCATTTCAGCCTGGCACTGGGGTTAGCGATTGATAAACAATCAGCCTAGATTGTATAAATAAATAAAGAAACGAGCACTGTGTAGGGATTGAACTTGTGTCCACGCTGGAAGCAGCCTGTACGCGGCCCTGCTAACGGCGAACAAGCTAACAGCGGTCTCATGGAAAGGCAGGAGCCTGAATCATATACATCACTCGCCTCTATATTTTCACGATCGTATTTTAGACACGTAATATGATGTGGTTCTCTATGCCAACAGTATTTAATTCAAAGAATAGATAATTTTGTATCCGACAGATTATGATAATTATAAAGACATTTATTAATTGGGAACCCATATCAGCCCGGCATCGGTGTTAGCGATTGATAAACAAGTGGCCTAGATTGTATATATTTTCACTGTTTATCATTTAATTAATGATTAAAGCTCAAAAAATAAAACTTAATTCATTACACTCACCTCTTTTCATTTCCATATGATTTTTGTGCTACTTTGGCATGTAGAATAACTAACACTTGGTCACCTCGATCCCGAAGGTACTTCCTCATCGCTTCTCTAGAAAAAGAAAGAAAGAAATTTATGAATAGATGCAATTTTAACTTTTAAATATTTCAATAAATTAAACAAAAATCAAATTTTTAGCTATGATTTTATTTTTCTAAATAAATCCAAATTCATCTAAAAGTGGGCTTCTACCATTTTTAACATCCTATCTGAATTCCAATTAAGTGTAATGGAGGTAAATAGATTAAAATATGGTGGATATACAAAATGGGAATTGGTTTCAAAGATAAACTTAAAAGGCATAAATTTGGAATAATCATTTCATATTTTTATACATCATTACATTCAGATAAGTCCACTCGGATAGTGTAATGGTTAACACGTCTGCCTAACATGTAGAAGGTCCTGGGTTCGATTCCCGGTATGAGTGAAGAGTGTGGAAAACTCTTCATTAGGACACATTTCCTTGTGTACTCAGCAGCTAATTGAGTACACTCTAAGCCGTGGGATTAGGGTGGAGGTATCCCTTCGATGGACTTGCATCCTAAAAACTTGTAGGAATGAAGTCCTGGTCTTGACCAAACTTGAGACTTGCAAGGATCACTAAGCTGATGCATGCAACAGAAACCGGGTCTTCGTCTCCGGGCTCCATTGGGAGTTGTCTCTTAAGAGATGGGATGCTTTACCTTACATTCAGATAAAAGATAATTACAAATATACATTGAAATTTCTTTCCATTCAAGTAGATATATACAAAATATTTTAAAGAATTAATGACTATTTTATTGCATTGTTTCATATTGCAAATGCAGCTTGGTCAACTATTCTTTATAGCATTAAAAAATCTTGAAATTATACAAAAATGCATTAAAGAAAAGAAAGGAAAAAAAAAAGAAAAAATCAAAAGTATGAAATATTAAAAAAGCAAACCATCACCACCCAAATTAAACTATAATAAATTAACTGAACAAATCCCTACATATGCTAGAGTATTCAGTAATAAAGAAAATGGAAATTTGATAAATCCTAAATATTTTTAAAATGCAGTGACCAAAGTAATGTAAAATAATAAAGGACAATAAAATAAATAAAAGTTGATAAAGTCCATAAATAAAAGATGAGAACCTAAGACTGAAACAAAAAGTATAAAATAGGAGTTAAAAATCAAAGGTAGTTTGAGAGATTTTTTCAAGAGGAAACAAAGGATTTCCATGAACATAATTTGAAAGAGAAAAACAATTGTTTTTTTTTGTCTTCTTAGCCACTTCATTTTATCTTTGCTTATTCATTTGACAGATAAAATAAAAATAAAAAAGGTACACATTAAATATACCAAATAAATAATACTTGTGTGTCTATGGTGTAATGGGGGAATTTATAGTGCATTTCTCTATTCTCGACAACTAAATTTTTTATAAAAATAACTGTGCCCACTTTTTTTACTTGCTTAGTTAAGAATTGAATCACACAGAAGCTTAGAATCTGATTAATTTGACTACTTTTTAACAAAAGATAAAATAATAAAAACTTGAAAGAAAAAAAATTCTTTTATCAAATAAAATAAAAAATCCACTTATAAAATATTCAGCAAACAATAACAATCTCATTGGTATTTGTGGAATAACTATTACAAAGTTGTTTTTTGATTATACAAATTCTCTTCCTGAGTTGATTAAATGCTTACTGAAGATCACAACAGCAAAGAAAGGAAAAGAAAAAAAACAAGACTAAAATAGATATTATTGAAATACAAATAATTTTATGTGGGAGAAGTATTGCTTAGATAAGTATGGACAATCTATTTTATCTGTCGTAAGAGACTTTTCAAAGAGGTAATGTATTAAAGGGTGGGAACTTTGGGGTATACAGTCAAAAACAGTTTTGGTCTTTGTTGTGTTGTTTTTTTTTTGCATCTCTCATCTTCTGTTTATGTCCACCCTTATCAAAAATACCTTCACACACTTAGGACCAATGCAAAACTTCTGTTGTCTGTAAAGAGTTTGGTAGGAAAAACGCGGAAGCTTAATTGCTTATAGCGGTAAAATCTGTTATTGATAAAGAATAAACGGGAGAAAAAAAAAGATGAGGCACTTTTGCTAACTTTGAAGTCCTACCACATCACAGTGTATTTTTGTGTTCAGTTGAAATACCCTGATGAAAGGGACCAGAAAAGTACCCAATGACAAAAGCCCTGCCCAAATGTCACTGTTGGTAGAGATAAATAGGTTTAAAAAGAGAAAAAAAACCTGACGGGAGAAGAAAAGAACAAAGTAAATAAAAGATTCTGGCAATGATGGTGGTGCTGCCTGTGTGTCAAAGAAGGTTTCAGACACAGAAAGAAACAGATAAACGTTGAATAAAGGAAAACCATATATTCAGAGACATTTTATCTATATTCATTGCCAATGTGTGTATACATATCATTAATGTGATTTATCATTTTTTTTTTTAAATTATCAGGCAACTAATACTCATCTATGGAGTGTAACAACTTGTATTAGAAGAAAACAAAATATTTGAGGGTACTAAAAATATTTAATGCCAAATTTAGAGATGAACTTAGCTACCAGCAATTAACAATTTTCTCAAATATTTTTGCCAACTTTTTTTCCAATACAAATAGGAAATAGTTATTTACTAAGCTTAGTTAGGTCTGGCACAAGGCCACAAATGTGGTGTACTCAGTAAGGACCAAACATTTCACTAATTTTCAAACCTATGCTCCATTTTGAGGCACCCACAAGCTGAAAATACTCTTAAAAGGTTTACTGTTCTTTACATAGTTTTTTACAGATATAATTAATATTTGCAACAATTTTTTCCCACATATTTTTCAATGGACAGGATTTTGTGTGTGTGTGTGTGTGTGTGTGTGCAGGTTATAATTAAAATCAAAATTATCAGTGATTATTCATATTACAAGCACTTTCAGTCTATTCCTGATGATTAATATAATGAAGCAAATAAAACCTGACTATATTAATGATCTTCAACACAATTTTGTATTCAACCATTGAGAAAGGTCTTCAGAGAAACAAACATGCTTTGAAATAAGAATAAAGATAAAATTCAAAGAGTTGTTTGGACTACTGACCTCATTCTTTGTTGCCAGCTTTGTAATATTCTATATCATACATTATATAACATTCTATATAATGGTATAATTTTAATGATATCTATA
>VCCN01007298.1:5584231-5598995 GCA_006491835.1 Architeuthis dux
CCCCCCAGCCCCCCAGTTCAAGCCATGAGCTAATTATGATGACCAGTGCTTGTTTGAGGATGTTTTTTTTGTTGTTTTTTGTTTTTTTTAATTACTTTTAATTATCCAATAAGAGAAAATAAGATATGTTCTGGGAAAGATTGAACAAATTGTGGTGAAATTTAGATGCAGAAATATAAAATTTTATTATAAGTTTAAAGTCCTCTTTTCCCTAAAGGTTATCATCTATGAGTAATTGACAAGGAAGGATAAAAGAAAAATATTGTAAGTGAATAAATTACACTCATTAATGATTAGATCAAATATGTTTATTTTAAGGTTGTTTCCTCCCTCGTCTTATTTCACCTCATTATTTTTGCTGAGAAGAACATACACAGCGGTTGGAGAGTTGGATAGAGCCACTGGACATTTCCAATTAATTAGGTTGAATTAAGTTATAAATGTGTGTTTCTCACACATCATCAACATTAGTCCTGTAACATATAGAGAGCATCTTCTGTATTAAAAGATGTATAGCAAATAAGACTGTCCTTTAGTGGTCTCTGAAAACCCTGAAAATAAAACAGAAATGTACTGCTGAGATTGGTTCCCACCCATCCACTTCCCTAGGCAAGATGAGAAACCAAGGAAAGTAATGGCCAATACTCTACAATATCAGCTCTTCACAATTTCAAAATCCAGTTATCAGTTAAATGAGTGAATATAATGTAAACAGAGTAGTGGTGGAGAAGAAAAAAAAACAAAAGAGTTGTTCATACTTGAGTTTCAGTTATTCATGACCCTGACTTAGGTTGTTACATAAGAAATGTTTTTTGAATAGTAAGATGAAGGGTGATATATATGCACAATAAAAAACGATAAATATTTAATCAAAATATGACCCATTTGGAGCAATAACCTTTTTCAAATGATCCTCTAATGATAATATGCTATCTCTCTGAAATTCTTTAGGTTTAGTGGCCAAAAATTCAGTAAAAAGCATGAATAATGACTTTCCTATTACTGAACCTTTTATTATGGATATGTAGGCCAAATGCTTGAAAAGATGACAATCTGTAGTAGAAATGTCAGGTGAATATGGCAGATGCTGCAAAACTTCATATCCCGATTCTCTAAGCTTAGACACAGTCAGCTGAGAGATGTGGGGTCTGGAACTTCACGGAACATTTAATTCAGTTCATGTAGGACCAATTTTTCCAACTTTTTAACCATCTCTATTGCCTTGAGATGACATAATATAGTTGCTGTTGAAATCACTGCTCTCAATAATTCTTCACTTTTGCAGATTCAATGTAAATATTAGATACAATTTGTTATCGGTAGAGGATTTTAAACCCTTAACAGTTGTCTACCAAAAAAGTTAAATTAATTTTCAAGTACAATTTCAAATTAGGACATAATGCTGCTCAAGCTGCTGATAACATTAACAAAGCATTTGGAGTAAACACTACTACAGTGTGAACTGTTCAGCATTGGTTCAATAGGTTTAGGTATGGCTACATGGATACCAATAATCAACTTTGAAGGAGGCCAAAACCTGTTCTTAATGATGAAGAATTCTGGGGGCCCGGCTACCTAAGCTTAATATGGACAGTTATGAAATTTGAATGAGTTAAAGTGAGAAGTAGTCCTCCAGATACCCTTGTAAACTATTTATCTTATCACCATAACAGATTGAGTGGCCTCAGACATCTCTGAACTATATTCCGCCACTTGACCCCATTTTTTCTTCCTTTTGGAGGTTAGCATAGCTACAGACATGATCCAAGTATGTTGTGCATGGATGGCCCCTTGATTTTTTTCCCCTGAGTGGGTTCCCATAGGAGCAGTTGATTTCTCCTCTCCATCAATGCCCAATGGATTTTAGCCTGCAAGTTATTGCACTGGAGATGCAATCAGGAACTTCATATACATATGTGTTTTTCGCTCATTCTATATCTTGCGCCATTCTCAACAGTGTTGTATAATCTCATAGTCCGGTATATATATGTAAATGGCACTTTTCTTGCTGTAAGATTATCCATAAATATAGTTCTAGTTATAAAGTAGAAAATAAAAGATTAAAACATGTTTTTTTAAAGTGATTTTTATGGAAGAAGAAGTGGGCGAGTCCATTTCCAATGAAAAAGAAGTGTCCCAAGGCAATGGAAACAGATTTGGCAAAAGTAAAAACCTAACTGGAAACTATACTGACTGGCAATCAAACAAGAGCTGTAAAACCATGGGAAAAAGACACAAGATACTTTTGAAAAATCTGTGAGAAAAAAAAATTCAAGACGAAAAAAAAAAATGTTATTTGTTTATGTGTTCAAAGGTCAACAATCAGAATCTCAAGACCCTATTCCCTTCGGATGTGTACTCTTGCCAACAAATAGGAACGAAGGAAGAAAAGAAAGGGAAAAAAAAGACAAAAGAAAGAATGAAAGAAAAACAGAAAGAAAGAAAAAGAAGGCAGAAAGGAGGTAAGAAAAGGGCAGGAGGAAGAGGGAAGTAAAATCTAATAGAAGGGGGGGGGACACTAAAAATGTATTTCAACAACTGACATTGAATTGTTGTTGGTCAATAGTTAAAATTTGCTTTCCTTATTAAGCTCTCTTGCTTGCATCTCGTTATGACAGTGAAAAAGAAGTACTCTTTTTCTTAGACCAAGTTTTATTAATTGAAGATTCTCCTCAAGAAGACCCAATTAACAGTGAAATTAATTACAAATCTCAGTAAAGCTTGGTTCTGAATTTCAAATTTTGTACTTTTTCCTTACTGAGGAATTGACACTACACAATCTTCCTCTACATTTTACATAGAAAAATCTGTGCTACCCAGAGCTTTAATCAATCGTTTGTTGGTAGGGAGCAGTCTACTGATTTATACATGTACATTTCTTAATGTACAGTGCTATGTACTGGCTACATCAATTGTGTTAATGATATATAGATATAGATAGAAGGTGGGTGGTCGCGACTATGCTTAAAGTTGTCAAGGACTTCCCTTACCTAGGTTGAGTTATTTCTGATGCCAGGCTGGGTAAAGAGATAAAAAACAGACTGGCTAAAGCAAACCAAGCCTTTGGTAGACTGTAAGTATGCCTGAGGTAGTAAAAACATCAAGAAAGACATGAAAATGAAAGCCTATAGAATTATCCACCCTCCTATATGGTGCTGAATCCTGGGTTATATACTAGCATCACCCACAACTTCTTGAGCGCTTCCACCAGCGCTGCCACCGCACCATCCTCAAAGTGCATTGGAGCAACTTCATCACAAACAATAAGATTTTCAGGACAGACAGGGCCATAAGCATTGAGGCCATGCTGCAAAAAGATGGGCAGGTCATGTGGCAAGGATGGAGGACCATTGGCTTTTTGGGCTACTAGTCCATGCCCAGCACAGAAGAGGGGCCCCACAAAAGAGATACAGGGACTTCCTGAAAAAGACGCTCAGCATTAACCCAAGATAGTGGACAAAAGAGGCAGTCCACAGGAACGTGTGGCGTCACAATACCAAGCAACCTCCCATGCCAAAACCACACGCAGAGCAAAAGCAGATGAAAGACAGCAGCACCGGAAGGTTGGAGCTCCCTCCAGCAGAAAGGTCTGCCTCACCAGTCTTGCTAAACCCACCCAAATCTGTTTGCGAAGCAAATATATATATATTAGTTTTTTTTTCAATCTTTTAATTTGTTGATTTTCATATCCATTCATTGTTCTTGTGGGTGTGGCCAAAGGAACTGATTTCACTAAAATCAACAAATTAAAAGATTTAAAAAAACTTTTTGAGTATAAATTTGAACTCTTAACTAAGGTTGTATCCACTTGAATAATCCAGAGAGTGAAACCAGTTGTACAGCTAGTTATGGATCAATAAAGAAATATCATGTATTGAGCATTCTACAAAAAACCATGGTCTAATGAATTATTTTGACACAGAAGTGAGACAATTTGATGTACACGGATTATATATATAAATAAAAGCACTAAACATCTAAATTTAAATGATTAAAGTGACATTTTTAACCTGAATAAAAAAAAATACCTTGTCATTTCCTCATTAATTCTGAGTTGTACTCAACCAAAAATGATTCTATTATCATTAACTTCAAGTAAAAAATCAATTAACCAAGCGGCCATTAAATCAGTAATTAATACATATAGCAAAAATATAATGCTAAGTATATACATTTAGTAAATATCATATTTCACAGTAGTTAGAGGTTTGATATGCATCCTTAATTCATAATCGATCTTAAACGAACTTGATGCCAATTTATTCAAAAGATACATATAAAAATAACTTACAAGTTATTTGGATAATTAGACACCAGAGTGTATTAGAACATAGCACCAGAAAGTCTGTATCCGAGTGGTTCAATTATCTGCCAGTATGTTATATAAAAGAGAAACTAAAAAAAAAAAAAAATCAACTTACCATGGTCATTATACATACATGTCTAAACATTAAAACCCAGCCAACTCTATCAAAGATGAATAAACTCAGCATAAAAGTGAATACTGTGACATAAAAAGGCTGGGTTTTGGGTTTTTTTTTAAAGTCATGCTGATATAAATATAGTTTGTAATGAGAGCTTATAAACAGGCATCTAGGCCTTTGACAAATTTTCCCTTTGTGGTGAAGTACTTGTAAAATCTTGTTAATATTATAGTATAAATCTAGGAATATCTTCAACAGTTGATTAGTGACATAGTTGACTGATATGTCAATAATCAGGGTTACGGTCATACTAAGTTTTGGTTTTGTAGGACACATACACCTTACTGGAAGATTGGAGCTTAATGATTCTAAAGTGCATGTAAAATGTGTGATACTCCAGTTGATGTAAATATTAACATCAGGCTACACCTGAAAGTGGAGCTGGGTATTTTGGTCAGTACATTTTCTTGCCCTTCTTGGATGATTTGTGGGCATGGTATATTTTTGCAAATGCAAGAAGACCTCTCTGTCCTGGTTTAAAATCAGGGTCCCTTTTCCAAGTTGTTTGTATGGCTACAAGAGTGACTAACATATCAGTATTAGAACAAAGATCTGGTGACTTGTAATTCTACAGTCCACCACTGACATATGCCAGCAAGTGCATACAGCCTTCATATATTATCTTAAAGCCATTTGACACTTTAAGGCTGAGTGATGTATGTATTTACATACATATCTGTATATATGGTGACAGGTCATTTGCGTCCCAGACATTAAACGAATTTTAACCAAAAATTTGGCTTTGAAAATATTTTTGGAATCAGATTAATTTTTTTTTTCTTCAAATCCCCTGCAAAACTAGAAAGTTTAATATTTATAGTTACATTGTTTTCCTAGCAAAAGCAAGAAAAAGCTTAAGAATAATTTTTAAAAAAGAAAGACTCCTATCATTATATTACTTATCTCTATCCGGCTTCGCCCAGCAAATCCCCAGGACTCGACAAATTACAGTCTAAGGCCGATAAAACTCACCAAAAGCCTATGTAAAGTTACTAAAATAGAAGACTATAGTATATCTTTAAAAAGATATAATTTTAAACAGAAACTACAAAATACTCCCATCTGTATGAATGTATCGGCAAATCACAACATAATTTCATGTCAATAAAACTAAACTCACGAAAGCCTATGTAAAGTTACTAAAATAGAAAAATATATCTAAAAAGGTGTAATTTAATCAGAAACCCTAAATATGACTTTTCAGTATGGTGAGCGTGAGAGATGGGGGTTTGTTTATAAGTCGCGGTACAGATTCCCTAGAACTGTATATATAAGTGAAAGGTGTCACACTTTGTGTCTGTGTGTTGGACAGTCACGCTATAGAAACCACCTAAACATGGGTGCAGCGTAACCAAATTTTGCATGCATACTCAATAGACCTAGGGGAAGGTTTTAAAGTAAAAAGTTTTCAGAAAAAAAGTTTTTTTAAGAAAGGTTTTAGAGTGGGGTTTTATTTACAATGTATCTATAATGCTAAAGTAGAACTTTACTTTCTGTTCAATACATATACATATCTTCTTATTTTATAATTTAGTTTATATATAATTCTTTAAAGGGTCAGAAGTGAAGGGAGACTTTTTTCCCCTACTAAGTAAAAGTAAACTTTTTTTCACCATTAAGGCATCAGAAGTGAAGGGAAACTTTTTTTCGCACCTCTAAGGAGTCAAAAGTTACTCCTTAAATATTCTACCCACGATAGACGGGTACTTCAGCTAGTATACGATGTACAGGGTATCAACTGTACAGCTATGTGTATACAAAACATTTTTTTGTTTTAAACTATACAGTGCTTCACAAAAGTTTAAGACCAATTAAAAAAATTAAAAAAATTAATTTTTGCAATAAAATACATTGGGTTGCATCAGACATTTTTATTGTATGTAATTGTGTCAGCCAGCTAGGCATTATTCATTTACTTTATGTCTTTTGTCTTAATTCCACAATCAATTAGACATTGGACTGTGTACTTTAAGTTTCTCGTAAAATGCTTCACGTTTTGGGCTGTAACTTTTTAAGCCCAACAGATACAAATTGTGAACATACACAGTTGGAAAGCTGATAAAATTATCTTTCTAACGAGATTATATATCCTTCATGAATTAAATCCCACAATCCAGACTTTCCTTATAAAATACTGAAATACCTATAAATTAATTACTTTTATGGTAAAATAAAGTGTATTTTTGAATTCCTCATGTCTGAAAACCATCATTTAGCCCTTTGATATGTCAACTGGGAGAGATATTAAATTCTTTTTTTTTGGTATTGGCTGGCAGCCATTTTGTTTTATGCAAATAGGGTAGTTCTTTCCAATTTCTTTTTCGGAAAGGACATCCTATGGAACATTTTTGTACCCTACTCATAGGATCAGGGGGGAGGGTACACAGTAGGCCTTGCACCTGCACCCAAACTATATGCCATGCTGTGTACTGTAGTCATCAAAAACAACAGAGACATATCAAATACTAAGAAATACAATTTACGGATTGTGTGTTTGTCAGTATGAATGTTATGTAATTTGTAAAATATATACAATACTTTAGTGGTTATATGATGTTTAAAAGCGTTGATTTCATGATTTTATTGAAAAAATGCGGTTTGGTCTTAAACTTTGGGAAGCACTGTATGTGTTATGGCTTATTTAGGCATGTCAACCAACATGTTCTTTGACCCTTCTGAAGAACATCTTGCAAATACTTATATGCCAACCAGCAAAAAAGGAGAAGGGAGTGGACTAGATGACACTGAAGGATTACTGGGGGAACAGGAGCCTAAAAAGTACCAAAAACATCAAAATATTGGTATAAAAATAATAATGGGATACTAGACTAAATAATTACAGCATATATTAACTCAAGTAGGTAATAGGTTTTTTTTCTGATTATTACAAGAGAACCTGTAAACAACTTGAACTTTGTTATCTTGAGATATATATAGTCTAGAAAGCTTTGCAGTTTTGTTTTAATATAGAAAGTTTCATATTTATATAAGTCTTACAGCATTTAAGATGTTACTACAGAAAATTTTAACTAAAGATCTTACCTACAGAAATGTTTTTAAGTTCTGTTTATTCAATTATTTCATTATTTGTCATTTTTCACTAATAACTGTTAATGAGTGATGTTCAGAGGGATTTATGTTATACACAGAATTAGATCTTATAGTACTATAAGTAACAATTGTTTGTAGCAGGGAATCATGGCATTGCCCGGGAAAGAAATAACTGCACATTTGATAATACAGAAAGAGAACAAGTTCTTCAATATATGTCGTATACAACACAACCAGGTGGGCGGGAGTCACACGAGCCAAAAATGGTTTGAGTGCATTGAGTGTACTAACTGGCATGTTGTGCGGTTGAATCTTGGCATGGGTGTGGCACACCCTCGGGCAGATTTGCGCACACTCCCAGACAGACATGCGCACATCCTCGGACAGGTCAACATAGTCTGCGCAGCTTTTCGTGTGACCGTTATTGAAATGTTTGATAGCTCATTTGATGTTAATAACAGCACAAAACTTTTGTTTGCCATTTTTAACATCACGTGAGCAAGTGTGGGAAAAATTCAAGAAAGAAAATCAGAAACAAATTTTTGTTTTTAAATTAAATTATATTCTAATTGCTTTGAATATCAACCGGTATAATCAAATAGTTTTTTCCCCTGTAAGGTTATGATTAAAAAAAAAAAAAAAAAAAAAAAAAAAAAAAAAAGTAATCTTTTGTATTTGTATTCAAATTGGATTAAAAACAACAAATTACTGGCAAAAAAATTTTTGGCAATCATAGAATTTCCTACTGTTGAGATTGGCTCATTTGAATGGAACTGATTTTGACACTTCATCTATTTCAAGTACCGGAATGTTCTATTTTTCTTTCATGAATTCTCTATTTATGTGCCGGTATGCACAGGTGTGCAATTTTCATTTGAAAAAGACGGTAAAGTGTTAAAATCAGTTCCATTCAAATGATCCAATTTCGACGGTAGGAAACTATCTTGGTTAACCAATCTGAATCTTAACCAACGACTTATTATTTATTGGTAAAAGGGTTACCACTAAGATATATTCCGAATATACCCCCCACCCCCAAATAAAGACAATTATTAATAATTAATTGGGAACCAATATCAGCCCAGCATCAGTGTTAACGATTGCTAAAACGGGTGTATAAATGGGATCAAACCTGCATACACCCTGGAAGCAACCTATATGCAGTACTGCGTTTATGGGTTCCCAATTAATTATTAATTAATAATTGTCTTTATAATTATCATATTTTGTCAGATATAAAATTTATCCATTCCTTGATTTCATATACACATACATACAATTAGATCCTCATAATCAAGCTATATATATCAGCACATTTATATACTCATAACCTATATTTATACACACACTTATATATTAATAACACATATACATACACACAGATATGTGTGTGTGGGGGGGGGGGCTCAAAATTATTTCCTTAGATTTTAAAATGCCAAAATTGACCAAACCCTAAAATGACCTTTAGGTCACCTATCCTATGTTCATACCTGGGGTAAAGTTAGATTTGTCCATAAATTTGCAGCCTGTAGAGTGCAGCTGTTTAGGAATCTATAAAACAAAGTTAAACATTCGTGTAGAGGTAGAGAGAGAGATAACTACATCTTTTTAACTTTGCCGTCAGAAGTTCTGAAAGCAAAGTTAAAAAGTAATGTAGTTGGATTTAGGATAAATATTATGTGTATGCAAAAGTTTCCATTGAAAAACTGGTTTTCAACTATGTACTCAGTCTAGTTTTCAACAACAAACAAAAAAATAAAAAATAAAAAAAGAACTCCAGGAACTTTATCACTCAACTATTATTAGAAATTAACCTACTATTTATTTTCTTTAAATGCAGCTACCTATTAATTATATTATTACATGAAGGCAGTGTTCTGATAGTATTTGCAATTTAAAATTCTGCTAAAAATTCACTGCATTTACAGACATCACTTGACCAAGCAAATAAAATCACTTGCCAATTTTTGGTTTCACTAAAACCTGATCCACAACTTATTTGTGCATTTCTAAATTGTAATAAACCCTTGAAGTGTAAACAAAAGCAGCATATCCATTGCTACTGAGAGAAGAATGTCAGTCTGATTTCCATTGCACTGCCCTTGTCAAACAAAGGCAGACAGGTAGGTCATTGCTTAAAATCCCCTTCAGGCCTTACAATTGACCTGTTAAACAAGACAACATCATTTCTATTCTACCTACCACTGCACAGGTAGATTGAAACCCAGATTTTCCACAACTTTGACACCAATGAAACACATTGCATATTAGTGTTGTTATAAATAGGAACTAGAGATTTTACTCAACTCACTACTTTTTCCCCTAGGATTTAAATTAAAGTTACTACTTAACTCTTTCTTCCCTGATAACGCCTCTAGGCATGTTCATAAATTTCACTCATGCCCTGATCACACCTAGAAACGTGATCTCGTATTTGTATTATTTCCCGATCAACAAAAACAAAACAAATTACTAAAAAAAGCTTTTAAATTTAAATCCTGTCAATGTCAATCAATCAATAATAATACCTTTTTAAATTAACTTTTTGCTGGTTTTATTTCACTGGACTTGGAAGTGATACATTGGGAATAATCACTGAGAATTTAGTAAGCATACATTTAATATTAAGAGATATAGCAATTTATCTACTGCCCTTTGTATTTTTTTGTTCAGCCACAGGCTGTTAAATTAGTTTCAGGGCATACAGGCACATTGTTAGAGCAGGCAGTCAGGGAAGTAATCAAACATGGCTGTCAGGGAGGAAAGAGTTAATGAATCAGTGGTAACAAGATTCATCAGTCTGGTATGAACCCACAATTTCTTTACCAATCAGTCAGCTACTCTACAACCAAGCCAAACCAAGTGTATCCACAATGTTTTTTGTCAATAGATTTTTTCATCATTAATACTTATGTTTTTTTTTGCATGGCATACCACCTCAAAATAAAGCACAGGTTACTTCCCCTTCACAGGTGATAGCTTTCATTTAACAAAGACTTTCATGGTTAGTTCTTCAATTCCAATGTGAGTGTCTTGCTATAGAAAAATGGTTAGCAAGGGAGACTAGCAGAACATTACTACTGTAATGAAGTAGATCCTCAGTAGGTGCCACACACTTCAGCCTTGTGCCAGACAACATTTAACAATCCTTGTACTCTATTCTCATTATTATATTTTAGTTTTCAGGAATAAATATATCCAATGGAATAGAATGTAAGCCAGTTTAGCTTGATTTAATTAACTTTCAAAATAGAACAAGTATTGATTTAGTCCATAATATAACAGCACTATTTCTGCATTTAAAACATTCTTACTTTTGATTTTTTAAAAATTATTTAAATGAATTTGCCACTGATTTCTAATTGTCATCCTTAATATATCTTGTTTTACTTTGTATGAAACAGGAAGAAAACAACTGCTTGGCACATAAGGATCAAGCAAAAAGGATTAACATGTCATAAAAAAAAGAAATTGCTCGACACAAGGATCAAGCAAAAAGGATCCATACATGAAAAAAATTGCTTGGCACATAAGGATCGAGCAACAATGATCAACAGACAATGATCAACAGACAATGAAAAAAATGCCTGGCATATAAGGATCAACACATGAATAAATCCAAAACTGTCCAGTTGAAATTAGCAGTCGGAAAGCCAAGAGACAAAAGTAGCCTCACAGTAAACATTGTTATGATGATGGATCAATAAGTCCATAGCCTGCAAGAGTTATTAACTGAATTTTGATCTAAAATTTTCACTGTATAATGTTTGATCTATGCAATTAAAGGATAGCTGTTAAGTGCATTGAAAAGAAAGATTATGTTGAAAAATAAATATTCGTTGTGTAAAATAAATTCTTTTTTTTTTTTTTCATCATCAGGCCATAGATTTCTTGACTTCCAAACTGACAGACTAAATATTTAAAAATAAAACAAAAGGAATTCCATTCCTTACACTTCATCTAACAAACCCAATATGAAATTTTAAATCTTAATTGATGAGATAAATAAATTGATAGCATCATTAAAAAAATTTTTCCCCTTCAAGCACTTTCAGGTTCAATGGGATCAAGAAAAATTCAGCAATTTGAGAATATTATCATCACCATCCTTTTAACGACAGTTGTTGGACTTAGACCTTCCCCAAGATCCGCCAGACCTCTAGATCGAGGGCGTTGTGGCACCAGTATCTCTTGAACTTGTCTAAATCGTCATGCCATCTCATGTTTTGCATATGATCTCTGGGGGATCCATGTTGTGAGTCATGATCATAAATAAATCATAAACTATAAATAAAAAATCCATGTCTTTTAGGATCTGATCCATCTTTAAATATCTTGTTATAAGTGTAGTGTGGTTGAAGATCCCTTGCAATCCCTTAGCTATACCAAAACAAATTAATCAATCTCCTTTGTATTTCTAAAATTATTTCAGGTAAGCCGATGGACTCAAAATTCATACTAGATCATTTTCAAAGTAAAATCATAATTCTTCAAATACAGTGGTTTAAGGAGCAGTCACGATCATCTCATATCAATGGTCTGCTATAAGCATTAATAGTAAGTTATCTATTACACCCCTTTCTCTTATCAAAAAAGCATTTCCTTAGCAATCTCCTTAAGCAATTCTCATCAAATTATAAGACAATTTTCGTAGTTTTACTGCTCAGAGCAATAATTAGACATATGCTCTAGCTCTATTCTGTCAGTGCTTGTATTAATTCTCGACTCCTGACAATCCCTTATTTTCAATGCATGGCATACAGATTGAGTGACAAAACTTGCTAAAAAAAAAAGAAAATTTGAAACATTCCATGTTCAATACTTCAATTTTTTTCCCTACCACCATTTAGTTTGTTAGTGCAGAAAATAACTAAAACTAAGCACGACGGGTGGAATAACAGTCAAAAGTCAGTGGGTTGGGATAAGAAAAGGTGAAACATATATTGGGTTCAAATGCAGTTGGTGCTAATGGACAAATGTTTGTTTCATTCAGCCCCCTTAAACAGTAGAGCTTTGAACAGTACGGACAAATTTTGGAACCAATTAACCGCACTGTCAAGGTATTGCTGTAACTATAAAGAAAACAGATATGGATTAAGTAGCATCATTTTTTTTCTTTACCAAATTACATTAAAACTATCTGTCAATGTATCCTACAAACAAGGCTATCTCCTTGCAGCCTTCTGTATTAAATTTTATTTTAACTGCACTCATAAAATGACTTGGGGGTATATCACATATATCTCATGATGACATTGTAGGCAAACCATTAAATGTACCCCAATAATCCACAACGATACAAGTACTAATACACCAGGAGACGAGACGGTCAATAACTGGGAGGCATTTTATGGGACTTAGTTGCACAAACAAGCAAGTGCTTATTAATAGCAACTATTGTAACTACATTCTCTACTTTCCAATTATGAATTAATCCGATGTGGAATGGAATTTGTAAGTGTCAACTATGTGCAAGTGTCTGAGTGCGTGTGGTATTGTGCATCATTTGTGTATGTGTGTTAGGATCAGCTTTGTGCTAGTCACCTCTCTAGCTGTATGTCATGTTACAGAAGATGGGCTATGTCCTAAAACATTCTACAACTGGTCTTGTCTGTCAGGGAGATTACAGGGTACAGTTTTTACATTTGCATATATC
Source organism: Architeuthis dux (assembly GCA_006491835.1). Taxonomy (NCBI): domain Eukaryota; kingdom Metazoa; phylum Mollusca; class Cephalopoda; order Oegopsida; family Architeuthidae; genus Architeuthis; species Architeuthis dux. Next base: position 5,597,423 of record VCCN01007298.1, read on the forward strand.
TCAGTTTTTCTTTTCTATTTTTTTGAGCTTCGTTGAAATATCAACTTCTAACTCACCTGTATCAATACAGACAGGATGATTCAAATTCTGCACCCCCATGAAAAACATTTCTCAACCTAACTGCAGCAACCAATTATGCATAGGTGATTGGGTAAATATGTATATATGACTGAATCCCTGTCACGGTTGACAAGGAGTCTAACAGCTTTTACCTGTTACTACTGCCTGGGCAATAGAGTAGGTATAGGAGAGTGGTCAACCTTTTTCTCAGCGTCTGTCAACCATCACAGCATTCCAGCAAGAGATATTTTTTGTCATGGTATCTGACAATAGGACAAAGTGCAAAGATTTGGATTCAAACCTTTCCCAAAGGCACAAGGAAGCCATGCTGAACACAATTACAGGACCTTGAAATCTTGATTGGATAATCTAAAATTTGGATAATTGATGTTTCTCTGTAAAATTCAAACATTAATGATATTTCTGAATTTCATAAAGAAAGCATTTTAAATCAAGACTTGCTTAGAAGACAAAAGAGACCATATAACCAATTCAAAAAGAGCAAAAAGGAAAAGAAAAATCGGTAAAATATTTTCCAAGATGTAATAAGGTTTTTTTTAAGTGTAAATGTTTAAGTTACAAATTCAAGAACTTTGAAGAGTTGCACAATGTCTGGAATAGGCAAGAGGCAAAGGTTAACCTATTTACATTGACCTTTTACACAATGATCTGAAGAGATTTAATGACAGATGCTGGCTGTTATTTGATGTCCGGTTGGAATCTATTCTCTTTTAGGTCAAGTCGTTTTCCCTATAACTGATATCTTCCCATATCTGCAGCTGGTCTTATCAAACAAAGGTGGGGGCTTTTTGCACTCATAGTACTACTTCATTCTATACATTATGGAGTAAACACCTATGTTAAGCATAGGGAGATGTTTGTGACACTTGATTCCATCATTACAATGACAAAGAACAAGGCCAGGGAAACAAAATAAACAAACAAAAAGCTAATCAGATATTTACTGAGAGGATATGTGTTTGGGACATTTAAAAGAAACATCAGATTGTCATAAAATCAATATGTTTATACAATTGATAAGTATGAGAAATAAAATCAACCAATGAAAAAATATAGTATCTTTCAAATACAAAGACTGTAAAGATAATATTTTTAATACAGGTATACCTTGATTATGGTGCCTTAGTCCCCTTCAAAGTACTCCTCTTGAAACCTTACACTTTTGCCTTGGTGCATTTCCCTTAATCTTGTCCACAGTCTGAAATTTCTTTGGGAAAAACCAAAAGTCACAATGAGCCAAATCTGGATTGTTAGGGGGCTAACAGACCCAGATGATGTGGTGTCTTGTCAGAAATCTCTAAATGAGACCTGAAGAATGGGCAGGCTTAGTCATTGTGAATGCAACATAGTACACAAGCTCACTTAATGGTATCTCACAGCAAACTAAGTAGTACAGGGGAGTGTCTGTTCATGCCTGCACAGTAAGGTCCCCTCTGACTGGTTGCCAAGTTATATCAAGGATGTGCAACCGGTTCAAGATATTAAAAAAAAA
>VCCN01007298.1:5603058-5639071 GCA_006491835.1 Architeuthis dux
CCCTGCTGGCCCCCGGACTACTACTTATTGCCTTAACAACCTGGTGGAAGAGACCCAAATTTTCTTTATTATAATTATAAATAAATGAACCTTAGTTCCCAACAGGTTCTCATAATACACAGCATCATTCTTAATAAAGAGGGACTCCATCCAGAACAAATAGAGTGCAGAGAATTTGTGTGTGGGTCCTGCTACCTAGTAATTAAATTTCAAGTCATTTTTCTTTCCAGTTTGTTTGGGTTTTTTAATTATTTTTCTCTATTGTAAAAATCAGAGCGGTAATGATTAAATAAAGACAAAATATATAAGTGGCTGATGTTAAATGGAAATACAGAACAAGAATAACATTCACTATAGGTATGCCTCTGTCCAGAATTAATCATGGAAAAAATAGTATTCTTCATTAAATCCCTATAAACAGGACAATACTGACCTGCATACTAGTAAAATCTCCACTATAACTTCCTTTATAGAGAAATTTACCAGGAAATTTAATAGTAACATGAATTAAGTAAAAGTTCAATGTTAGTTTTGGCAGCTTATTTATAAACAACCTTGGGCTTTCATGGTGGATTAGATAGTTACATATTTTCCATCAATTCAATGGTCAGTGTTCATACCCATGTAAAAAGCATGATTTTGAATTTCAAGGCAAGCAGGCTATCCCTTTTTGGAAGATTGGCTCAATCTTTTTATACTAATTCCCCTCATCCTATTTGTTCTTGTGCCAAACTAAGCTTAGTAAATGTCTATAGAGCAGTGATTCTCAGAGACCCCAGGCACATTACTCCCCTTGTGATTCCAGTTTTCCTCAATTCCTTTCCGGTTTTGAATTATCATCTAGTAATTCTTTCACCATTATACTTTCTATTAGCCATCCCTCCCTTATGAAATTCCTCCCTGGGGACCAAGTGCCTCCTGTTTGAGAATCACTGCTATAGAGACCTCATTATTTTTAAAAAAGTTTTAAAAAATAAAAAAACCCTTCACTAATGAAGTCACAATTCAGATTTTGGTCTGCTAGTAATGTTTCACCATCTTTAAATTTTTGATAAGAGTGATGATTTTTTTAACATGTCAAAAAGCCTTAATATGCAATTAGAATATGTATACATTACAATAGTAAATTGATTTTGGAACTTGTTATTTGATATTCTCTTCTATGACTGAAGAAAAACGAATATTCTTAACAAATCTATTGAAACAAAATATGTAATTGTCTTTCTTGCAGTAACATTCAAATATGTTTTACCCTACTTAAAAAAAAAAAAAAAAAAAAAAAAAAAAATTTTTTTATTTATTTAATTTCAATAAACTATACCCGCCTATCACCTATTTGGAGTAGGTAAAAACAAAAACATATCCAAAGGAAACAGCCTTCAACAATTAAGCTACTACTTTCAATTCACATTTTATGCTGAACCATTCTTTCTATGAAGCCAATAGTGAATGCCATCTGTGCTGGCAAGTGGTTTGAATTAGACAGTCATAAGGAAACCCAGTTAAACATTGTGTGAGACTGAAATTAATCAATTAATTAAAGAACACCATTCCTCACTAATGTAAAAGTGGTTATATCTCCATGGGGACAAATAGAGTTACAAAATATATAAGACCTTAATTTCTCATCTATTATATATAAAGCATAGAGCTTATGGGCTTATGTAAACAACCTGTTGAAAGATTAGACAATTCTATAACGTCAAAAACTAAGACCCAGTTTCCAGATATATGTGTGTAATTGAGTCAATTTATTTAATTATTTATATGCTTTTTCCATTGAAGTTTAGGCAAGCTTTCAAAGAGTAAAAAGGAAATGTGTAGTTTCTTCAAATCAAAGTGTAACCTGCATTCATAGAAGTCAACTTAAAGACATCTATTTTAGAAAAAAAACGATAAAGAAAATGTTATTAATTTCTTTCTTTTTGGGTCTCTTTTGGAGTTAATATCAGTTTGGATTGGTCCTCTTGTTATGCTTTCCAAACGGATAGGGTTGTGAAGTTCTTGATATCAAGCTTAGCTTAGAACCATACAAGGCCACAAGTATTAGTCTGGGGGCCAGCAGGGCCTACCGAGCACCGCCACCCCTATGATTCTATGAGTAGGGTACCAAAATGTTCCTTAGGATGTCCTAAAAAGAGATTTGAACAGAGTTGTGCGACCATCAATGCTGTGTAATGTGAATGAATGACTGCTATGTTCAAATCTCTTCTGATGATATCGTTCACAACGTCAAAATGCATAACATGTTTGAGACGTAACACGCTTTACTCAATCTTTTCTTTTCCACATTGTCTAATCAAATCTAGCATTCTGTCAGATTCCCTTACATTCACACAACAAACATTATATATATCCCATTAGAAAGAGAATTTTATCAGCTTTCCAACATTGTATGTTCACAATTTGAATCTGTTGACGTGAAGCTAAGTATTCAGCATTTTACGAGAAAATTTCAAGTACACAGTCAAAGTAGAGTCGCGTAAAATGCTGAAGGATCATGGGGGTGGGGAGCATGATAGGCCCTGCTGGCCCTCCCGGTCTATATGGGGCATGCCATGAAGATTCAACCCACTACTGAAGTAATGCATATTTGCAAAGCTTAGCCTTAGCTTAGTCTGGCACAGGGCCATAATAATAGAGGTACCCAGTCAGGATTGACTTTACTACAGTAGTAATGGTCTGAACTCTAATTGCACCACAGTGAGGCACTCTTAGTTATTGGCTAAACTTAACTTAGTCTGGCAGGAGGATTGGGTGTCAGACCAGTATTTCAGGCATTGTAAAAATCCTACAATTGCTACAGAAACAATGAATAAAAATCTCCAAGGATTGTTCAAATGGAGACAAAACCATTGCCCAATATGTCTTGTCACATGGGAGGACCTATTATTATTATTTATTATAGTAGTTACAGTCTACAAGATTGGCTTGCTAACCATTGCTCCATGACTGGGCATCCTGAAGTTATTAAAGCTTGATTTTTTTTTTTCTATGCTCAGAATCTCTTTTCTATATAATCTATTATTATATAACACCCCTGTGTATCTGTGGCAAATTCAGCCAGTGCCGTCACGTTGAGCTGAATTGGATGTGATGATTGTTGATTAAGAAAACAAGTTTCAAACTATCAATTATTTTCATGATGATCAGATTTAAGAACTCCACTGTTTCAGCTTGAAGAGATTATATGAACAATAATGTTTTTGTTGCATCATGGATTTACCTTTTATCTACGTTTTGTTTTTTTTTTATATATACATACACATGGGAAGTAGAGGCCTAAAAATTGATTAGACCTTTCTTGTGGGGAAATCAAAACCTAGTCTCTCACATGAGAGGCAAGGAATTTTTCACAGTGAACATTGGAACATTTTTTTGTTCTGAATTTCTGCTTAATTCAATAAAATTAAAACTTGAAACTATGAAAGATCACAAACCTCAGATAAATGGGGACCACTGTATAAAGTGTAAAATGAATTAGTACTTTATTTATTACTAGCAAGGCAACCCAGCATTGCCCGTTGAAAAATAACCTCAAAGTTGACAACCCAGTGTAAGATGTGTTCTGCAATATATATATCTGTAGAGAATACAGCAAATTTGTGTGTGTGTGTGTGTGTGTATCATCGGAAAACAATTTTGTAATACAGAATTTGATTCCTTTTTACCAGTAAAATCTAAGTAAAAGTCAACCGAAAAAAAAAACAAGATGAAGGTAAATAGTAGTCAAAAATCGAAACGGTTTACAACAGGGCTTTCAAAAATGATTTCATTGGCGACATTGTTATAAAAGCAATTGGCAACCCTGTTAATGTGAGTGGAGTTACTGCACTGGCATGCCAGAAGTGTACTGGCAGAAGTTATTTAGTCAGAAGAGTGAGGGAGTGAAAATGAACAGTGTGGTATGACATAGGTGAGTCTCATGGAAACTTTACAAAAACCAAAAAAATTCCAACATATTTATAAGTCTAACAGTGTGTAATGTTTAAGAAAAAAATACTATAAAAAATACTATAAAAATAAAATAGGTAAAACGTAACAAACAAAATCAAGGTGAACAAAATGACCTTGTTTCAGGTTTATGGGAAGGGTGGTAAACATTTGAATGGGTGCCTGTAAGTTTCAGGCCCCTTCATTATGAAATGAATTATGTAGAATTGTTGTCAATGAAAAAAGAGCAGGGTGAGAGAAAGCCTCCCTTCACTCTGAATTAGGTAGAGTTGTTGTCATAGATCAAACAGAAGTGGAGGAGGGAGAAACCCAAACCTCCACTGACTGACAGCATGTTAGTATTACTGCTGCTATCAGTGTTTCGTTGTCAAAAAACAATTTCTGACCAAAAACACCAAAACTTATTTAATAAATGATTTTATTGTAAGAAATGTTTTTGTCATTCGTGAGAGGAATGATAGACAAAACTCCGGTTTAAAAATTAAGTTTATCTGATGTTTACAACCAAAGATTGGCTAAAGAATGCCTGCTAGTGACCTCCAAGTTTAGCCTATGTTGGAAGTCAATATTTAATGATTTTTCCATGCAAAATATAAGGTCAATCGGCTTTGTAGTATTACCGGGGAAGAGGCACAGACAAACAAACAGATGGCTCAAATATTAGTATAGATTGTAAAGTTGAAATACTAATCAAAGTCAAAAGCAATAAACTGCCACCTGATAACTGAAAAGATAGGGCAAACAATTAAGCCAACATAATATAAAGAGGAAGATAAGGGATGTGGTAAAATTAGAGAAAGAGATTATTTTAGATTTCAACTAGCAAAACAACAAAGCATATTATCAGTGAATTTCATCCATGTTTCCCCTCTTGAGTACATTTTTAAGAGCTTGTCAATTTTGTAGATACTGTCTTTGTTTTACTCGACTACCAGAGAAGATAAAATGTAAAGGTTTTCAAACATTTTCACTTTTATTTTTCCCTCCATAAAGTGATTTATAAATTGGCTGACCCCCAAAGCATTGCAGTTCTAAGAAAAGAATCACATTGTGGGTTTTTTCTGTTATCTATTACTAATAAATACCCATTGCTTTGCTAACAATATACCTAAAACTTTGTTCTGTGTCTGTATGTTTAGTAATTTGAAAGGTTAAGGTATTGTTAACTCAAATTCTTGTATTCATTTTGTATTAAACTTGAAACAACTAAAAAGCTTAGATGTACACAGATTCGTATTGAGCTTTATTGTCATTAGATTGCATAAGGCGGGTTTTGGGTCATAATAATGATTGGAGAAAAATCTGATATAAAAGTTATTTTCTTCCATTATATAGGAACAGATTTAACTGTTCTGTTAGATATTCATTGAGGTCATAAAATTAAATAAGGAAACCATAGCTTTTCAGAAAGTGGCTTTTTATCTTTTAAAGTATTTTAGAAACAAAAATTACTATATTGAGGTTGACAAGCATGAGTAAGATATTGCATACTTCCTTTATCAGGAAACTTATACTTTTTGAGTCCATCTGTTTGATGTCACACTATATAAGTGGTCTTCATTTGATATTTTCTCACTTGTTCCATGCTCCTTGTTTTGAATGTCCAACAACTGTAGCAAGACATTTGCTCTACTCAATATCAAATCTATTCTCTACCATCATATTCCTTCTATTCATTGTGGTCTCCTTTGACCACCAATGCTGTGGAGATACTTTTTTTTAAAAAGCTATTTAGTTTTCTTTATGAGTAAGAGCAGTGACATCCACTGAAATAACAGTTTCATATGACAGCAATAAATATATTTTTTCAAATAAACTCGAATGAAAAAAAAAATATAAGTGGAATGAACCCATTTTTCTAAGCAAATTGTGCAATGATTTAAGTACAATTCATAATTTTATTACTTGTCATTTAACTCAATAAACAAAATCACAATAGGGGTTTTGAAACGTGAACATTTTTAAAAAATAAGCATTTCAGTTTTGCAAAGGAGGAAAAGATTATTTCCATGCAAACTCGTAAATCAATTTTGTCTCAAAAGAAACAAGTTTTTAACCGACAGACTTGTTTTTTTTAAAGAGAGAGAAATAAAAGAAGGAATTGATACAAAATGCATTTCAGAAAGGCATTGATGGATGCAAATAGAGTCATAAAATTTTTGTTGCTGATTTAACAAACCTTGTTTACAAGCATAAACATAGCGAAGGAGAAATCTTTTTCCTTAAAAGATCAATAATCAACATCAAGACGAGTGGGCTGCAATTCAAAAGCATCGACTGATTTATTGATTAGATGATATTGTTGATCAAGTTTCTATGTTTATATCATTGCAATTCAGAAATTTTATTTGACCACCATTGCTCACCTTAAATGTTTGCATCCCTACATGGGAATGTGTAATCCATAGGTCCATAAGAAAAAAAAAAGGGAAAAAAAGCTGGACTATCGTTATGCTTTTATTTAGCACTGGAAGAAATTTTGTCAATCAAGAGGAAATAACTTTTTTTAAAAACATGGTATGATCATCAATTGAGTTAACTGAAAGAAAAACGGGGATAGTTTCCAATCATATCTGGGTGCAATATTCCACACAAATGTATTTTATATAATATACTTGTTCAGTTTCAGTTATGTCACAGGTACTGATCTATCTTAACTTATTAAGGTATACATTCATAGCAGTGCACCTTTTTTGTCAAACACTAAGCTACTATTGAATAAGCACAGCTACTACGATAAAAGCAAAAAAAGTCTTATGAATCCAATGTTCTATCCAGATATACAATATAAAGTGTGTGCACTCTATATAGTGTACAGAGTATGGCACCCAGAGACAATTAAAAAAAAAAACACAGGTTAATATTTATTGATAAAAGCAATTAAAGAGGATATTCCTCCAACAGAAATAGAAATCTTTTTATAATTTCTGAATTGCAATGTTGCTAACATTCTCCCTTTAAAATGCTGATGCAGAGTTAAAGAAAAAGTAATATTTTACCATGATCTCTCTTTATTGGACCGAGATACAGCATCTGAACTAGAAATGAATTAAAAAGCAAATGTTAAAATACTACATCTAAAACGGTTAGTACATGTGAAAAGCAAGTGTGGAGGAGAAAAGAGAAAGAGGGGGTGGGGAATATCAACCTGTCTAGGTACACCATTTTAAAATTGTTAGCAACATCATTCTTAGAAAGAATCTTTCTTAAAGAAAATAAATGTTAGACATCAGAGAAAAATTTGGAAAAATATAGTTAATTAATCTCCACTAAACCTAAAAGATTAGACACTCAGCAATTCTGCAATTACATGATTTTAAAAAAATAATCAGAGACCAAAAAAGCACTACAATCAGATCCATATCGTCTTGTGATATAACACTGTCCCTTTCTCTTTTATGAGTAATGAAAATATCTGAACAATAAAGAATGGTTAGTAACACAAAACTATTTTTATATTAAATTTTCCATTTTTACAATTAAAATTTCTGATATATTTGTATTCTTTAATCCTTAAAAAATGCAGTAATGTTAAACATATTGAAAAAGCTATGTGCAAAATATGAGGTTAAGAAAAAGAAAAAAAAAAGACCTTTTTAGTAAATCAACTATACAAGCAATGCATATATTGAAAGATACTAAAGATGATAAATTCTTCTATTAGTTATAAGCCAATGTAAAGCAAGACAAGTTAAACTCAACCAAGATACCCAATTGGCTCAGCTGCTATCAAAAGTTATCAAGATCCTGTGTTTAAGTTCTGCTCTAGCTAAAACAGATAAAAACTGAATAATCCTGTCAGTATTATTACCATCTATCATACTGCATATGTGCCTTATTTAAAATTATTGTGACCAGTGTATTTAAATTAAAAAAAATAATAAAAAAAGCAGATGGGAAACATGATTATTTGCACAAGTTATTTTTCAAGTTGGCCAAGAGTATGTTTTGAATCAAAGTGATCATGTGAGCAAATACCCGACTTATATTTATGTCCAAATTTACAAAGGATTTTACTTTTGTATTTCAGAATACACAACCATACTTGCTATCTTCTAATGCTCTTAAGATTTCTTTTACACCCTACCTATTCTTATATCAAATTGTGTCATCACTGAAATAAGAGGGAATTGAAAAAAATACAATGCAGACATCCATCAGATTTCAACCATGACAATATATCCTGTGATTTCAGTCACAGTGTTCAAGCACCATATCTTAAAAATATTTAAATAGAAGATTGAAAATGAATACATAATTTTACAGAAATATAAGTAAACTCAGATTTAACATTCAATATATATATATATGATTTTTGGGAAATGACAATGTAGAGACTCAGAATAATTTGCAAGAAATTTATTTAATACCTTAACATGTTTCGACGTATTATATATTCGTTGACAATTACTCAATTTACTACAAAAGCCAAATAGAAATAACTGCATGATCACTTCACAATGCCTCATACTCCATAGTATGAAAATTGTCAGATTTTGAAAGTGGCATATTGTTGATTATTCTAAAGGTGGACTGAGCCAGCATCAAATCACCACAAAGGATGTGGTAGAGTGCTCTCAAACCAGCCCAAGAATGGCAGTATATTATCTTCATTACAGGGATCATTATGGTTTAGCAGCCAGAAGAAAGCCATTTCTTAAACCAGTCAACATTCAGCAGAGAAAGTTGACAACTGAGATAGTGGATAGACTCTTGGCGTTTTGGAACACTCATTTTTTTTTTCAAATGTGTCCTCATCTGCTTAATCTTTGAATAGTAAATTTTGTTTGAACCACCTATTCCCAACATGGTGGATTTTCAGTCACAGTGTGAGTGCATGGAAAGTATCAATTCAGAAAAATACATATCCCTTCTGCAAGAGAGACTTCTCCCAATGTTTACTGATGATTATTAGGATGAAAACAGTACCTATTGCATAGAGGATGTAGCTCTATATCATACAGCAAAAAAGATTTGCAAATGGCACATCAAAAATATTGTCCAAAATAACCACACTTGATCAAATACTGATTATCTACAAATGTTTTCCCAAGTTACTTTCATCCTTTTTGTTTTGAATTTGACAAACATATTAAACAGGTATTGTACATAGATTGTGGCATACTTCCTTTATGAATTCTGTGTGCTATGGCTAAAAGAATTAGAGCTAATCAACGAAAGAAGTTATTTATACAATTAGAGAAAGTAATAGTTGAAGTAACATAGTAAAGTGAAGTCAATTAACAATGTCAAAACTTGTGTGTATGTTTTAGTAATATAAACATTTTTCTTTTAAGTGTCCTAACAAAGTGGGTTAAATCAAAAGACATCATCAATGACTTGCCAGCATTTTTAGCTATGCTTCAATGATGAAGTCAAAGTTTCACTTGTTCAGGCTAATCTAAGTTAATAAGCATCATTAGCACTGAACCAAGGATTGAATCATAGACAACTATCCAATACTCGAAAACTGAACCAGGCTCAAAAAGAAGCTTAGAGATAGACTTTTGAACAATTATATCCATGTACACTCACATTTTTCATCAAGATTTTCCAACCTCAAAATGGATTAAATTATGAGTTTGTACTGTTGATACCAATGACAATAATAAACTGTATCATTATCATTTTAATTTTCAAAAACTTTTAAGATAATTTTCATATTTAAGATACAATAACATTATTTGGAACAAAACTATTTTTAGAATCAATTTAAAAAAAATTTTAATTTCTGCTCTGGTGATATTTAATTTTAAAACTAAGGTAAACAAACAAATAAAAAAATGTATAGCAAGGATGACCGTAGATAGTCTTATTATGTAAAGAAATGTTTAAAAGTTAACTTTTTGATTTACTGATAAAAAGGTTTTTGTAAAAAGATTTCAAAGTTCTTTTATAAAAATTGGAATTTCTGCTCCAAACCAAGTGATATATATTTAAGTCTACTTATTCATGATAGCAATAGTACCTGAGTGCATATATAAGAAAGAAAAACATTATTGGCAAACAAATATACAAAGAAATACTTAAAAACCTTTTCATTTTCAACTTTGAAAAAATTCACAACTTGTAATTTTTACATTTGTGCCTATGTTTATTCATTAGCACAAGAAAAAAAAAATCACTAATACTTGCAACTAATGAAGTAAAATGGTATATCAACAAGCTTGTAATAAAAAAAAATGTACCAACTTTGAACACTGTCATAACATGGTTTTTCATCTATCCTAAAGGGGTAAATTAGATATTAATAAAACATGGGGAAATGATCCGATTGTTAATGATATGTATTTTAGAGTGATAAAATATGGCTGCATCTGGTTTCTTTATATATCTCATATCCTCATAGGATAAAATAAAAGATAAAGATATATCATGATTAAAAATTCCCAATTTCAGTCCTAGTCAGAACATAGGATCGTAGCCATATGTATGAATATACAATAAAGTATGCTAATTAAAACAATAAAAACTAAAAACAGAAATGTTTTAGCAGCTTTCAAAGCTTTTAATTGTCCAACTTATTAGCAGAAAAATAAACTGAAGTTATTTTTCAAAACAGTCACTTCCTTAATTTCTCATTAAAACTATTTTCTTATATTAAATACACAGAAACCAGCTTCATGGACTGAAAAGGGAAATAAGCTCAAAATGGAAATAGAGTAATTTTTCCAAGAGAAAATTAAGGAAATTTTTTTAAAAACAAAAACATTTGAGTACAGATATTGGAAGCATTGGGTGCCATCTATTTTACAAATGCACCAACAGAAGGGATCTATATTTTACAAACTTGGTCAGTTTAAATAGCCATACTTCTAAAATCCTAATTAATCCAAGTTCAAATTATATGGATAATTAAAGAATCTACATCATACTGATACACTATCACATGTATGCAAAGAAAATGTTACTGACACTTGAATACTGCGGATTTTATAAGTATAATAAGTTGAATATGATAGAAATGTTGGGTGAAGGTCTTATTGAATGTCTCAACAGCTATTACAAAGTTCAAGCATAAAAAATTACACTGATATGAAGATGGCTGTTTAAAAAAGAAAAAGAAGAAAAAACAAACAAAAAAAAACAATGCCTGACCTTTTCATGAAGTTTAAAAATGAAAGTAATTGAGAAAAAATTGGTTGGAGACAATTTAAATAGAAATATAAAATAGAAAACATATTTAAGTTCAAAAGTTCTGATATCATTTGCATTTAAACTCTACTATCACCATAAGAGCAAACTCTGTATTGACTTTTTTCTTTTTTAGAAAAAATGAAATCTAAAACGAATTTGAAATAGCCAGATAGAAAGCTTAGTATAACATTACAAAGGTGGCTACAAATTTTGAGATTCATATCTAGATAATGGTTCTAACTTACTCATAACACTAAACCTGGCACAAGGCCATATATTTCTGAGTGCCCAATGAAGAGTGAATTTCATCCCCCTAGCTTCCAAGACCTGCATGTTAGCAATTGCACAATGATGTGTGTTCAAACTTGGTACTGGTTTGATTAAGTTCATTAGCAAAAAAGCTACTATTGCCCAAAAAATCAATTCTATACATGTAAAATCCACAATACCCAGATGATTATACAACAGGTACATCTGCAAATCTCTTGACTTACCATGTGTATCTGAAATCCCAACAGTAACAGAAGAAACTCCATTGTGATGGTAGTTTGTGGCTTGTTGATCATATTGTCGAGAATCCTCTTTTTTCATGCCACCAACGTGAACCATTTTGCCATTGGATAAGTCCATGGGATTGTCAAAACCATTTTGAGCCATGTGTCCATTAACTAAATTGGTCCTTGGTTGAACCAAGGAACTCTCTGTTGGTTCAGTATTCACTTCAGGTAAGCGAGGTGGCGGCAAGCCCGAGGAGGAGTCTGTCGCAGACCCCATCCCTGGTGCCGCTGTATATACAATGTATTCAGTCCTTTCGGGTGTGTTAACAGATGCAGGCAAACCATGATTGCCACTTGTGTACATCAACTGAGAGCCAGAATCTGTGCTATTCCCAAAATACAGGAAATTGTTCTGGAAAAAAAAGGAAAGGAAAGTTGATATGATGATAAAAAGATGGATACAAATTTAAATCACAAAAAGGTCAACATATAATAAATGAATTTTGTCATGTAATCGCAACACTGAGATCAACCAATCAAATTTACTAGCTAGTGGAGTCAAAGTGTATGCATGTACACATACACACACATATATATACACACACACACACAAATATATATATGTTAGGGGTACCAGAAAGTAATGTGGTTTTTATATAATCTAACATTAGGTGCTATTTGAGTATTTAACATCACCCAAAATGAAATGAATTTAAATATTAAATAAATTGGGTATTATTCTTAAAATTATGATAGTATTTTCTTTTCCAGGTCATATTGTACAAGATGAGTGACAAAATAATTAAAGAGGGTTGTATCCATAATTGTATGCGCTATGAATTTTGTCAAGGTAACAATGCAACAACAGCCACTAAGAGAATTTGCAGTGTTTACCCAACTGCACTAGATGTCCGAAAATGGCAACATTGGTTCACCAAATTCGCCCTCTATGATGCCCATCATTCAGGAAGGCCAGTGGAGCTGGACAGCAACCTGCTGCTCTCAGTTGTTGAGGCAGATACTTGTCAAACTCAATCAACAGGTCTACTGTGCAAGAGTATCTACATCAGATCAGGAAGGTCAACAAGCAAGGAATTTGAGACTCACACAAACTTGCAACTGAAAACAGACCAGCATTCAGCAGAGCCATTGAAGAATTATCCAAACAACTGAACTCAACAGGTCTACTGTACAGGAGCATCTACACCAGATTTGGAAGGTCAATAGGCAAAGAGTTTGAGACTCAAACGAACACAAGGGGTGGGGAAAGAATCAAGAGGCAGGGGGGAGAATCAATGTTGGGTCAATTATATACACCCCTGCAATACTGTAAAGTATTTACATTATATTAACTATAGTATTTAGACGTGTGTATGTACAATAGAGGTTTAGGTAAATATTTATGTGTCATGGTATATTATGTTGTGCAGTACGTATATATTTCACTTCAACATATGATGTTCGACTTACGCCCAGGTCTATTTGCGTCCATACTTCCAGAACGTAGCCCAGACACAAGTCGACATGCCTGTATATACAAATTTCTACACATCATTAGCACAACTATAATCATAGCTGAGTAAATAATATGTAGACATGTGTACATATAAACTAAATCAGTTCATAGCAATTGTTTTATAGTTTTTCATGTTTAATTGTAATAAAAAAATTTATTTAAATAAAAGACATTGAATTAAGCAGATTTTCTTCAGTTTTTGGTGTATCTTTTACCTCTTACATCATAACTAAACTGCAATAGACATTATTATTATCATCAACCCAAGGAACATGAAGTTCATTTTTGCCTTTATTATTCCAAGAAAAAATGTTTTTTTAATATATATATAAAAAAATCCATAAGTTAGATTGCTCATTAACTAGCTGGGTTACATTCAAGCAATAACTAGCAGACAAAATAATGGAGCTTAAGAGATAGATACATGTAGGTACAGGGTGTTGCAAAATATGCTGGCCATTTTAATTCTCAAAGACTACTGCTTTTTTGTGTGTGTTTAATAGTGAAAGTCATGAAAACATCTTATACTGTACCCGACCGTTTATTGCTAGTTAATTTATTGATGATCTAGGCTGTAGGAATAACTTATCGCTTTTTCAGTGTGTTAGTATGAAAAAAAAAACAAAAAAAAAACACAGAGGTCCGAAAGAATCAGAAGGGTCAGCTTATTTAGAACCACCCTGTATATACACAAAATTTCTTGAAGCAGAGTGGGGTGAGGCAAGGAACTTAAAAAAATTACATAACTTGTTCTGATAAGTAATAACACCTTTCTTACTTCCTACAAAACGAAATGTCAATGCAATTTTGTTCCATTCATTGTTCTGACATTAGATTTATTTTTTCCCTCTTACTTCTGATTTCTTATCATTCTTTTCTCTTTCTCCCACTCATTTAGTTGCTTAGAGAATAATTGTCAATTTTTGTACGCTTGCTCAGCTTCTTTGTCCAGCATAGCTATTCTCGAGAACCATAAATGGTGGGAAATCCTGCTAACATTGTCACAAAAAGGAAACATGTTTGTTGTTGATGATGATGGATATCAGTATGTTTAAGTGTACTTGAAATAGAGGAGACAATATCACAGCACTTGTCAGAACAAGAATTGAACACTTGGGAGATGAAATTTCTAGAGAGTTACTGAGAAGGTTCACAGTGATTCTCAAACAGGGGGCATGTGGCTCCCAGGGGTGAAATTCCCTAAGGCAGGGAATTGCGGAGGAATTTTAGTCCGGGGGGGGGGGGTGAAAAGTATAAGGTTGAAAAAATTACTAGATGACAATTCAAAACGGAGGAGGAATTGAGGAAACCTAGGATCGCTTGGTGGGGGATGAGATCTGGGACTCTGAGGACCACTGGTTTACAGTAACTTTGAAGAATGAAGGAAAAAAAAAAAAAAAATTTTTTTTTTTTTTTTTAAACGACACTGAGAAGTTTGCTTATTACGACAATGTACACACTCATCCTACTATTAACTAGTAACATTGTGATCAATATCACTTGTTTACATCAACCAACATCTGACACTGTCTGGTGAAAAATAGATTGACTAATTAAGTTATATAAACTCCTATTTTAAGATGGGAGTCAGCAACTATGGTAGCCTATTGATGTTTTATGACAGTGACTACATATTGAAAAAAGTATTTACTGCAAAGAGTAGTTTTGGAAAAGATCAAGTACACCACACTTAACAGACCAACATAATGAATAGAAAGAGCGTTCAAAAACAGAAGTTCCTTTATACTCCAAGGAAAAGTAGACAGAACTTTTCAAATGGTTGCCTGCCTGTTATTAACAAAACATTACTTAATTTTCAACATAAAAATAAAACATTACATTTCCATTAATTCTGATATAAAACAATTATGGTTCTATAAAATTTGACATGTTAAACCTTCTTGCAATAATATCAAAGGGTATAAAATAACACATCTTAGTACGTAGAGAAAAGATAGCTGGTACTAAGGATGTTTGAGGTTGGTCATCTTACAGAAGATAAAGTTATATCGTCTTAGCCACCAGAACAATTGGTTAATGACAAAGATTATCTGGACTGATCAGGCTTAAAAGATGTTAGTTCATACAATACTGACAAAATACAATATTGTTTAATGTCCATTATAAATCATAAAATAGTGTTGAAGTTTTAATTGCTACAACTTCATGCTTCACACTTGAACTTTTTCATATCATTATCATAATTTCCCTAGCTATGGGGTTAACCAATGCCATAATTGATTATATATCAGAATGTAATACAAGTTACTAGCAATAACTTGAAGAAAATATTGAAACAGCTTTTTTTCTTTAAAAAAAAAGAATTCTCATTCTAAGAAAAGTTACACAAATTAAAGCGTGTATAAACTGACTATAATAGAAGTGGTATAAACAAAATATGATTAAGAAAATATAAGCATGCAATAGTGAACTAATGCAGGATATTATACTTAAGATTGGTATTGAATGTAGAACCAGTAAGCCTGTATCCAACTTCAGTAATTAAGTACCAAAGCTGAGTTATTCTATACAGAGGTAACTCTGTAAAAAAGTCACTTTCAGAAAAATAAGTTATAACTCCAAGACAGACAAAAACTACATATTACTATATAGAGATTACATTTAACTAGGAATATTATCGTGTTGTTCTAACCTAATAATATGCCACTGAGGGATTGATAGAGTGACCAAGAATAATTTAGGTTCCTACAAACCCATATACTCAAGAAAGTGATTATGAATAAGATCTCTCCTTCCATTGCAAGTCTAATAGGTAAATGTAATAAGATAAATGGTAGCTGTCACTTATACAAGATCTTTTTAAAAATGGGTTGAATACTAAAAACAAAATGTATGGGGAAAATGATGGCTTAACACAATTCAAAAATGAACTCACCCATTCAAGTGAGTAAGTCAAGAATAGCCAATAGTTCAGTTACTTTCCCACTATGCAACATTACATAACTTTGAATAGGCAACCATTTTAAACAGACAGACAAATTTTTTAAAAGAATTTTTGGTTTGAACAATGGTTTAATTTCCAGGAGCCACATGACATAATTCTCAGTAGAAAAACACTTTCACTTAATAGCAAAACATGCTCAAGAACTTACAAATTACTTCAACAATAAAGACAATTTATTCTTTACTTACTTTCTCACTCATTCACAAAAAAAAACAAAAAGAGAAACAAAAAATGTTCTCTATGGCAACAAATAACAGCACACTCAGAAATAATGAATAAGCCTGCAGTGAGAATCGAACGCACACCCTCATAGCCATTGGTAAAAGCAGCTGGCAAACTCTTTATTTCCAATTGTGCCGTTATTCATTGCCATAGAAACAGTGGCCCAAATTAATAAGTTGTTTTTATACAACTAAAATTAGGATGAAGGTAAAAACTCAAATTTAATAAAAAGTGGTGTTACAATACTTCATCCAATAATAATAAAGAATGATTTATAAAAAGTTATTCCTAAAGCTATATGACTCCTATAGATATCAATAGGACAGAAAATATATCATTGACAAATGGTTGAAAGTATTGATGAAAATGTGTGATGTGTACAAATGTAGATTATGATATATCATAGGTATTTATTTTCAAGTATTTACTCCTGTCTACAAATAGCAAAGATTATCATGAGGAATGCTTGTCTTTTCTTACTTCCAGTATCTGGTGTGTATATTATTTAGCTATCACAAGATTTATCATAATTTCTTTGTTCCGATCTGCGCTGTTAATTTATTTACTCACTGCTGAAGGGAAACCAGCCTGAGTTTAGTTACAATAAAAAGCAACAACAATTAAGATAAAGGTAAATAGTAGCAAACAATGAATAATAATGATTTATCATATTTAGTTTTTGATGAATTCCCCAAACCATTAGTTTATACAAAGTAAATGCACAAAATTCTATGAAAGCCCATTGGTTCCAAAAATGTTATTCAAGCTGTGCTAGCAAATGCATTTTAAAAGTATACAGAGGTTGAAAGCTGAAGTGACTAAAAACACGTTGTCTAGAATGGGTTAACTTTGAGTGTATTGTATGACATGTCTGTAAATAAAAGTCATAATAAAAATAGGCTTCCATTTGGGGCTTTATAAAAGTTACTGCTACAAAATTCTGAGATTGGGAGATATATCCTACACTGAAAGATTAAAACAATCTAGAGACCCTTGAATATAGAAGAAAATGTGCTGACCTACTAGGTCTATAGAATCCGGAACAATATACATAGAGTGGATACTGACCATTGCTCAAAAAGCCCTGATAAGAAAATGCTGACTTCATCTATGTGCAGTAAAACCAGGGGACACAGCCATAAACTACAAATTCAGACCTCCACTGGTGTTAGAAAAATATTTCCACTTGGCAAGAGTGGCAAACGCATGGAAAATTGAAAAGATGGTCACATCCGAGAATATCAATATTTTTTTTTAAAAATAATCTTTATTCTGATATCAGACATACCAAATTTAACTACCATTTTTCTTATTAGTTTAAACCCAGCCCAACTACACTGAAGCTGGCTTAATGACGCATTTAACTGTCAAAAAAAGCCTATTTCCAGTATATATTAAAAATGCTTTATGGCATTTTTACCAGCAGAGATGGGAGCAACCGCTGACCTGATATATTGGAAGAGGTGGATTAATGCCTTTCCTTTGCTAGAATTTGAACTCTGGTCACCATTTCCATTTTCCATGCTATTAACCATTATACCAACTTTGAACTTCCCCAAAAAACAAAAAATTTTTTTTAAAAAAACAAAATAAATGAATTGAGATCAAGAATTAATCCCTACATATTTTGAACTTGAATTTGTCAAAGCTGAAACACATACCATAACAAATTTTTACGAAGTGCAAAGTTTTTGATTTGTAGAGACAGACTCCAGATATTTCATAAGTTATATAAAGAAAATAACTTTCAAAGAGTTTTTCGGACAATTTAACTCCTCATTGTTTGTGTTGTTAACACAATATTTCGGCCAATCCATTCTACGGCCTTCTTCAGATGTACTATTCAAATGTTGATGACATCTCAGAACTATAGACAGAAAATAACTTTAATATTTTGCCACGGCAGCAACCCAAAATTCCCTCTTACCTCCTGCTTATCATCTCATTACTGTTATCACAAATCAAAATATGAGATTTAAAAAGAATACATATTAAGATTGCGGTAGATAATAAACACAACAAAGAATAATCAATGCACTTGCAGGTTTAGGTCAATAATGGTTAAAGCAACTGACGAACCAATAAGAACATTGAGGTTAAACTACAGAGTTCAAGTTGATAATGATCGCTACTACAAACTCAACAAAAAAGAAAACTAATTTTTAAACAATAGCAAAAATTAGTCAGCCATTCCCTCTCACAGCACTTACAAAATTCGATATAAAAAGATTTTTACTTTACACACTGAAAACTCAAAATTTATGACATTTTGCAATCAAACTTTATTTCCCCACAGAATAATTCCAGTGTCAATTAACAGCGGTATCAAGCAGTTTATGACATTCACTTGATCTATAGTCTTTCCATGTGAAAATAAGAAAAATCTAGAAAAGTCTATTTCTGACATCTAACTGAAATCCTCCTTTACAGTTTGCATCTAATTAAATCCACTGTTAGATTTGTTTCCATTACGATTTTTCATCTTTATTATCATTATCAACTTAAAACACACACACACACACACATTTAAAGAAAAGGATGTTTGTTTTTTCCATCCCCAGCTTCTCATTGGCTTCCCTATCAGTGAAATGAACAGTATTTTGTCTTCAACTTCCTAATTTCAACCAACATACAGGGTCTATCCGGAAAGGATCCAGCCATTTTGAATATCTTGAGAACCAGTTGTGCAGACATAATGTAACTTGGCAACCAATCAGAAATTACATTACTGTGTATGCATGAACACTCCTGTGGTGTTACTCAGTCAGCAGTGAGACATCATTAAGTAAGCCTATGTATAGTGTGACCGTCACATTCACAATAACCTAGCCTACCCATTCTTAACATCTCGTACAGGTTTTTTTTGGCAAAACATTACATCTCTAAGGATTGTCAGCTTCCCCAGTCCAGATTTGGACCCTGCAACTTCTGGCTTTTGCCCAAAGAAATTTCAGACCGTGGATAAGATTATGGGGAACGGGACAGATGCCGATCCCAAAAGAGGACTTTGTTTTGAAAAGTGGAAGAGACACTTGAATAAGTGTGTGAGGTCCCAGGGGGGGGGGACTTTGAAGGGGAATAAGGCACCATTGCTCTAGGTAGGCTATTTTTTGCGTTAATATTAAATGGCTGGATACTTTCCAGACAGACCTTGCATAAGACTTATTATAGTACTAAAGTATTTAGCCAAAGCCACTTATGATAAGTGGCTTTGGCTAAATACTTTAGTACTCAAGTCTAAGAGTAAATACTTGCCTTTTACTAAAGGCCAGAAGATGACCATCTGTGGGGTTTGTTAGATTTCTGTTTCCACTACAACTTTTCTGGTAATTCTCACAGCACTTACAAAATTCGATATAAAAAGATTTTTACTTTACTCACTGAAATCTCAAATTTCAGACTGGACAAGCAGATGGCAATCCAAAAAGGACTTACCACTTGTCATGGTAAAGGAATCAATGTATTTACTAATGGCCTGTGAGAGATACAATTAAATTTTGAACAGCTTGTAAGGTAAACTTAAAAATGCAGATATGGTCATTTATGTAACAACTTTAAACGATACCCAATTCTTGTAAAATGCTATACTGTATAGATTTAAACTTTAAAAAAGTTTTATAATAAAAGGTTTTTCAGAATTCTGTGCTAACCACTATTATATAAAAATGCCTGTGATGTTACCCATATACTTGTAAGATTTATACCAAATTCAAATTAAGATGTTCACACAGATTATCTAATTACTACTAACAAATAAAGCATAAACTGCCTTAAACCTTTAAAGGACTAACTTATTAAAGTGCTTAATGCCTGAATTAAAATGTTCCATTCCAATAAAACTTCTAAGAGATCAAACTTACAAGGCCACAAGCAGTAATGGCCTGCGAGACTAACTTAACTGTAGCTCCATGCAGTGCACCTAGTGAGGATCAAACTCACTACAATAGTAATTGTCTGCAAGACTAGCTTGCTAACCATCCCTCCATGGCATAGATAGATGTACATATACATAAACATTATATATAAATTGTTAATTTGTTGTTTTCACATTGATAATATTTACTAAGTTGTACCCAGTCTGAGTCAAGTGCACAATTGTGGACCACCCAAGAGGGTTAAACTCACTAGCAAGGGCTTATAAGACTAACTATTGCTATAGAATAGAATAAGTGTTTTGGGGATTTTTATATACATATACACACATACACACACACACACACACACTTAACCCTTAACCCTTTTGAGACTCCTGGGACATATATATATCCGAGCAGCGGTCATTGAAACATCAAGATGTCCCATAGATCTTATTTAAAAGTCTACAGAGACATTTTAATCCAAGCATTAAGCACTTTAATAGGTTAGTCTTGAAAGAGTTAGAGAATGGGTATTAAATTACTCCAAGAAATAGAAATAGAATCGATTCCATATTTATTAAAACATTATACATTTCTAAAAAAATAAAAATAAAATAAAAAAAGAACCACTAAGTTTCATAAAAATTTCATCATGGTTAGTCTTGAAAGGGTTAATATGGCTGTAGGGGCAAACATGGCTAAATACATACACAACGGATGTACAAATAAATAAACACACACACACACACACACACATATATATATATATAATCCACACCAAAGCACACATACACACAGATGCTAATCAGTTTATATAGTCAACACTTCCATGATTGTTCTGCTCTATTTCCCAGTATGTGTGTATTGAAATTTGTGCCAGATCCAAATCATGTCTGCTGTAACAGTCTTCTTGCTTCCCAATTCAATGCACTACACATGTAAACAGAAAAGAGAAATAGGGAGTAACTTCCAGCCCCACCCACAATCTCAACTTCCACCCTCACCACCTAAATTACCCTGTCACAAAACATTCAAATACTCATTCACATTTACCTGTAAGATCTGACACATTCTTTTGCATAGAGAATTTCTGCAATTAAATTTTGAACAGCATCTATTTCCTACATTGGAAACAGACAGACGCTTGAACTGAAAAACATTCATGAAGAATCCAGATAACAATAATATTTTCCATGCCTATTGTTTAAAGTAGATATGTTAATATTCAAAATGTCTGACATCTACAGCAATTGCCTTTGAGCACTGGGCAATATCTAACGTTAAGGAAATGAATAGAAGAAACATCTGACTATTAATATAACTTATTTACTTGAATACAATGCGATCTCGAATATAATACCACCCCCAATGTTTTGTAGCTAAAAATCAGTAACATAATAATGTTATTTTTTTTATTTTTACACTCGAGTATAATGCTACCCCCAAATTTTGACCCTGATTTTCCATATTAAGTTTCTTGCATTGTACACGAGTAAATATGATACGTAAAAAATAAAAATCTTAAATACACACACAGTAATGCATATACTGTGGTCCCACCCTCATCCACGGTTTCAGTTACTTGCGGTCAACCCCAGAAATAAACAATTCGTAAGTTTTACTCAATAATAGTCCCAAAGCGTATGAGTAGAGATTCTGGTAATTCGGATAGGCCAATGAGAAGCCGTAAAGTGCTTCTTCTAGTGAAAAGGTGAAAGTTCTTGTCTGCATAAAGAAAGAGGAAAAGAAAAAAAAAACAATCATATACTGAGGTTACTAAGATTTATGGTAAAAATTTTCATGACATAACTTTTATTACAGTATATTGTTATAATTCTTCAAATGGTTCTTCAGACGATTGAACTTGTTATTTGTGTTGTAAACAACGTTTCAGATGATCCATTCTTCAGCCTTCTTCAGGTGTAAAATCCGAGTGTGATGGGTTAAACAGAAGTTATGTTTAAAGAGGGGTAACCCTTATAGCACATGGCCGGGGTGTTTGTGTCTGTCTTGTTGGGTTGAAATCCGCACTTGTCTGGCTAACGCATTTAGTCAACATTTTGATGTGAGCTGAAGGCCGAAGAATGGATCGGCCGAAACATTGTGTTTACAACACAAATAACAAGGAGTTCAATCATCTGAAGAACCATTTGAATATTAATGACCCTTCTAAAAACTATATAGAAAATATTGTTATAATTGTTCTATTTTATTATTAGTTATTGTTAATCTCTTATTGTGCCTAATTTATAAATTAAACTTTATCATAAGTATGTATGTACAGGAAAAAAATACATAGGTTTGGTACTATCCGCGGTTTCAGGCATCCACTGGGAGTCTTGGAAGTATCCCCCACAGATAAAAGGGGACTACTGTACATAGCTTTATACACATTTCTCCCATTATCTACTCTAATAATGAACAGTGTGATTTTTTATGTTTCGCTGGTCATAAACACTGGCCTCTTGGTAGTTAAAATTTTGATGAAAATACTTCCTACCCACCATTTAAAAAAACTAGTCACTCTTCCTGGTAAACAAATTCAGTATTTTTTCTAAAAAAAATATAATACAAAACCAAAAAACATCTCAATCCAAATATATCCGTGAATCTTTTTTCCACTGCTATTAAAAAGTATATCATAAGAAAAAATGCTTCAGGACACACATCGTATAGCAATGATCAGCAAGCTAAAACTTCTGGCCATTATTAGTGGGTTGGATCCTCATTGGTTCTTCCACTATTGATGATCTGATACAAAACTTCTATGTCAATAAATAACATGGAGGGGGGGGGGTAAAGGTTCAGGATGCACATGATAAAGCAATGATCAGCAAGCTAATCTTGCTGGCAATTGTTAGCGGGTTTGATCTTCATCGGATCTCCCAGTATAAACGGTCCGATACCAACTCATGCCAGTTAATATATATTTATATAATGAGCAGGCAACCTTTTCTTCTGTCCGTAACACTCGACTCTTCCATTGGGGAGGGGGGGGGTGTAAAAATTTGGCTGATAAAAATACCTCCTACCCACCATTTGAATCTATGGACTCTTCAACTGAAACAAATTCACTATTTTTTTTTTTCTTAAATTATATTAACAAGTATATTTATAAATGAACCATGTCAAAGGCAAACCACCGACAAGCTGCCTATTTATTTCGATGCTGCATAACTGCTAGTAATGATTGGTAACCAATTTAATCTCTTTGTGCCAGCTTATTTTAAGTCAATTTCTATTTCTTAGCATGTTATTCATACATAATGATAATAACTAGCATTCCAAGGAAAATTATGAATCACCGCCACATGGTTGTGTTGGGTGTGATCAAATAAAAAGTTGGAAAAAGGGGTGATCAATGAATAAGTTACTTCTCGCCTAAAAATAAAAATAAAAAAATCTGAATTTTCAAAAAATGAGCAGGCACAACCTAGTAACTAATTTAGCATAAACTTGCATTACATATTGAACCCCCCACTAAAAAACTATTTAGAGGGCGATTTTCAAAAAACTCATTGAGGGGAGTGTGTGCAAAATTTCAAGTTTCTACTATGAATGGTTAGGGCTGGGCGAAGTCCAGATAGATACATATAAATGTCAAAACATGAATAACCTAAACCCAGCAATAAACCAGTGTTGTGGGTAGCGGTGATAATTATTATTATTATAATAATAATGTGCATAGTTATGCAAAGGACACTTGAAAAGAGAAACTTAATCTCTATTAATAACAGCTTAGAACAAGGTTATTAGAACATGCTATTAAGGCCAAGATAGAAGAGACATAACAGAATAGAAAATGTGGCCCGTGCAGTGACATCTTACAGTAATAGAAAATTGCCTTATGTAACTAAAAAAAAAAAAAAAAAAAAAAAAAAAAAACCATTAAATCCCAAACTTATTATTCCCACAGTTTATCTGGAAAACTACTAGAAATTGCATTTCTTCATATTCTGTTGCAACTGAGGTGGAAAGAATTTTTACATAACAGCTCCTAAAAATTGGTGAATATAGATTTAAGTTTGCAAGTTTAGTATTTTTATGAGGAGGTAAATATCTCATCCTTGCTACTTGAAAGGAGAAAATCTGCACAGAACCCAATAATTCATAGTAATTCAATGGTAAGCAGGTACCAAAAAAAAGTACTGTCTTTGTATCTTTTGGGGAAGGCAGAAAACTTGTTTATATAAGATTATATTTGTCGTGATGTGGATATAAAGCTTCAATATAAAGTTTGCATTTTATTTAGTGTTAGAGAGACAATTTAGAGCAATGAAAAGCTAAAAGTATGATTTCTTGTCTCATAACATTTAAAGCCCCTGGAAAGAAATTTTACTAGGTAGGAGCATACAATAAAAAAATTAAAAAAAAGAAAGAATTTTACCATATAGATTTTATGCCAAAAGTAAATTTTGCATATCTTTTGAGGTATGCATACCTGTAAGTGGTTGAAGCAATTTTTCTCCCAGAAGAGTGTGTTTTACCCCCAAGAACAGTTCTATAAGAAAAATATTTCACTGGAATAGCTTTGTGCAGTTCCAAAATAAAAACTCACTCAAGTTTTTTCATAATTTCATTCTGAATACGCATTAAAACTTTCAAAAATCTTTAAACAAAAAGGTAAAAGCTATGAAAACTAACTAGAACTAACAAAAACTAAATGAAAATCAGATATTAAAAAACAGGGCAGAGAATGCAATTCTCACAATATGTACAAACATTGAGTTACTTCCCTTGAAATTTAACATTTTCATTTACTGTTCATTTTTAACCTCTTTTCATGCAAGATAAAAAATCTCTCAATCAGAAACAAATATCTGGATCTGACACAAAATTTAAACACTTCTTTAGCCCATGGCCCACACTTCCACAAAATTTCATTGAGAACTTTGAGATATTGTATGGACAGACATGAGCAAATGCATAAATGTATGAAAAAGAAAAAAAGAAAAAAAATGGAAAAGTATCTCAATTGAAAGAATATTCCTGGATCCACCCCCCAAATTCAATTACCTCTTCCTTAGCCCATAGCCCACCCTTCCACAAAATGTAATTGAAATTCATTGAGAACCTTTTGGAGATATTGTGTGGAGAGACAGAAAAACAGACACAGGGTAATATGTACATATACCTCTCCAACTTCATTGGCAGAGGTAAATTATGGGGAGATAACTATTTTGTCTTCACCATTAAATAACTCCCTTCACTAAATAGAAGTTGGATTTCTACAGTTATAAAGACGATGAGGCTTCAGTGATAATTTTTAGATTTATTAATATTGTTAAATATTTGAAAAATACCATATTTAAAATATAAGACCTGGTAAAAAAATAAATAAATCAATCAACTTTAGTAGCAAGCATAAACCTTTTTCTAATTTAAAATGTTTCTTTGTTGAAACAAAAATTCAAAAGAATTTAATAAAAACAGAAAATTTTCTCAGTGAATAGAATGTTAGTCTATATAATGAAAAAAGAAATATATATAATGTATATTCAAAACAAATAATTAACATTAGTCATTAATTAGAAATGAAATCTCTTCTGATGAGAGAAAATTTAATAAGTCAGGAAGCTTAATTCATCTTAGCAGCCATGAGAATTAAACAGGTGTTTCTTTCATGGTAAAAATGACATGAAAGGAATGTAGATTACATTAAACACCAATCAATATATTTATAGTTGTTTCAGAAAACAAATATGCACAGCTTTATATATAGAGGGAGTTGTTTTAAATTCTCAAATTTAATTTTTCAAGATAAATTTTATAAAACGTCTTTAACAATGTATTTTACGTGGAGCTGTTAGATTATTACCAGAGACAATCAACTCAAATTATCTAAAAAAAAGTAAAAAAAAAAATTTAAAAAAAGAAATTAATGTAATTTAAATAAAACTTGAGAAATGAAATAGGTTATCAGATATTGTAGTCCAAAGCTTAAGTATTCCAACATATAACACTAGACTTAATGATTGTAGGCTTTCCCACAAAAATGTATAATTTGATAGATCAATATATAACCTTTCTATATACAGAAGAAGTTGCTTATTGTGATCACTTTGGGACAGGGTAGTTTAGATAACAATGACAGGCTGATAACATTAAACAAAGGATAGGAAAATTGGAACAATTTACATTAACTGTTATAAATTTAATTTGTTATAACAACTTTACATCATGAAAAAATTAAAATGATATTAATGTTAATATTTTAATAATAAACAAAGCATTTGGGACGGAATGATTTTGATAACATTATCTGTGATTATAATAAACAGCTTCATCTGTATAATATCAACTGTGTACATGATATCATGTTTTATTTTGAAAATGACTAAATTTTAATTGTAAAAAAAATAAAATTAAAAAAAAAAAAGAGATAGCTTTGAGAAGCCAAACAGCTGAAAACTAACATTTTAAGGGTTTCAACTCTGGCTTAAATGTTACCCCAACCCCTTTTCTGCATGGGGGGGGCCCCCCCCCCCATGCAGAAAAGGGGCAAATTAAAATGTTTCATTTAGTGTTAATAAAGATGGCTGCATTTAAGTAAGAGCTAATAGAATTTACACATTTCTTTTAATTGAAAAAGATTAAATACTACAGTGATCTTAACCATTTGAAGAAGAAAAAAAAAAAACAAACAGGAGAAAGGAATCTTTACACTGCTATATTGATATTCTTAATACAGCAGCGATAAATCTCTTATGTTCTAAATAATGCATGAAAATGTAAATAGCAATAACTGTGAAAAACAGTTACAAAAATGTTTACATTTCGCATTGCATTTACAGAATATAATTTTTTTAATGCATGAATATTCCTCTTCAATCAGCTTCAAAGATTGATTTCATTGATTATTATCTCAAAACAACATAAGACAAATTTTAAGTGCATAAACGTAAATATTATTTGATTAAAAATTGATGGATTATGTTTATAAGCAGCTGCTCTGATGATGATGCAAAATAAAACATTGATATATGTCAATAAACATGAAACATGGAATGTAGGTAGGCAAACCTTCAAGTAAGCAAATGTAAAAAAAAGAATCTTATAAGCAGAAACTTAGCAATAAGAGTCATTTCTTATAATACTAAATTTGTTTTTCGTTTTTTGCTGTTTTTTTGTTTCCCCAACACTTCAAAATTTCACACTTGTTTATTCCAAAACATAACACAACACTGAAGGTTCTTTGGATTGATTGCCCAAATCATGTTTGTGACACCCATCACCACACGCACTCATGAAAACATGGAGAAATTCATTTTTTTTTTTTTAAATGAGTAGTTAATAAAGTGCTAGTCTGAGGGGGGGGGGGTAATTCTCCAATAGTTTATACATAGACAGACACTAGACAGACAATATTTTTTTTAGAACAGACTGATTTTGTTTCAAGATAAAAAAAAAAAAAATAAGTAATAATTTGAGTTTTTATTATCAAACAATGATGGATTTTGTATTTTATCAACAAATATCCATCAGATTTATTTTTTTATTTTTTTTCATCAAAACAGAAAATAAAAACTTTCTAGAACTTTACCAAAATGAGGTCACAAGAATTTGAAGGGAACCACCCACCTCCCGACCACCACACAAAAAAAAAATAAAAACAGAAAGACAGAGATGATGCAAATAATTTCCCTTTATGTATTTACAAGCTTAAAATTGTTCCGGACGAACAAATGATAAAAAAAGGGGGTTCGGAGGGGGTGGGGGGGTATAGACAGAAAATTCAGTAATGTTATCCCTTACCTTTCAATTGTAGCATTGGCTTGAATTCTTCAAGTTCTTTCAAGAGCCTTTACTATAACATGAGGGCAAGTTATATAAAAATTTTGCATGTAAGTGCATCTAGAAAAACTGGAGAGATAGCAAATCATCTCCTCTTCCTTCTCCTATCGCTCTGCCTCCCATTTTTTTTTTTTTCCTAACTCCTAACACCTACTGACCTAGGAAGACTGTACAGACTGTTGCTCCCTTAACATACTCGGCAATATTGCATGCTGGTTGACCTTTAAAGCAGTGACAGTAATGAATAATTAGAGGAGGACAAAAATCCAGAACAATGTCAGACAGATCAGAACTTCAGAACTTCTGACCTTATAGCAGAAACATCCAATAACGAAGCTTCTTCACACACACACACACAAATCTATTTGAAGGGAAGAGAAGGAAAAAAAAAATTCTTTTTTTTTTTTAGATTTTAAGGGAAATATTTGAAATAACCAGAGATAATAATTCAAAAGTTGAGTCCCTAAAATTATTTTGTTCTAGCATGATTATCCTGAACACTGAAATTATACTACTGTTATTTTTATTATCATCATTAATAATACTCAGACTTGGGTGGGGGTCATGGCTCACCAAGCAAATTAATCAGTACTTTAAATAGACATCTTAGCATATGTATAGTCGATTTAAATTTGAGCTCATAAGAAAATACATATATTTGATGGCATATAAGACCCCCCCCTTATTTCTGCAGGGAATATTAAGAAGAAGAAAAAAAAAAAAAAAATCAAACATGTCCCTGAATTATTCTCATTTATCACCCAGTTTGTTTTTAACTCCTCTGACCAATGTGGGGCTGGACAACAAAAGTTACGTTTATCTTTTGAGCCATTTTTTTTTTTTTGAAAAAAAGTGAGGCCTTATATGCCATCAAATACGGTAGGTCTTGGGAAAGTTTTTCACAACTGAAACAACCAATTCAAACAAATACTCTGGAAAACAGCAAAGCCGATGTATATAAATATTGACATTATTACTGATGACAGTTGAAAATCACAGCATTTGTCATGCATTTAAACCCAGTCTTGTGTCCCTAAAAGGGGCCATTTATGTCATCATACCTAATTTACAATTAAGATCACTTTTTGCTGCCTTATTTTTGACTTCATTGTCCTTTCTGGAGCAGGGGTTGGGGGCTGCAGATTAGACCAGTGCTCACAGTAAAAAAAAGGCTTATCTTTTAGGTGTCTTATCTTTTACCTCAATGACAGATTATCTTATTCCCCACTGACTAATCATTGTTCGAAACTTTCATGGTTCATAATGAAAATGAATCCAATTAACAATAGATGAGAAAGTGAGATGTATTTTCATCTTTCCTACCCTTTTTCTAGGATAGAAATAGTTTTAAGTCACATATTTTAAGATATATACCAACTATGCAAATCTAGCAGAAAATAGGAAAGATTATCTCCATGGGAAAAAAATATGACCAAAGAAAATCCACTAAGCTAAATTTGAAGACCTTAGAATGTTTGAATTAAAAAGGAAACCTAAATGTAATCTTTAAAACTTTATTAGTATATGTTCAAAGTTGCACATTTTGTGCCATTCTGAAATTATATAACAGGAGTGCTTCGCCATGGAATAATGGCTAGCAAGCTGGTCTTACAGATCATTATTACTACTGAATAAAAAGGTAAAGCATCCCGACTCTTAAGAGACAATGGAGTATGGAGGCAGGTGATGAAGTACTGGTTGCAGTCTCAAGTTTGGTCGAGATCAGGACTTTAATTCTTACAAGTTTTTATGACCACCCCCTTGGCTGGATGCAAGTCCACCAAAGGGATACCTCCACCCTAATCCTATAGCTTAGAGTTTACTCAATTAGCTGCTGAGTGCACAGGGAAATTTGTCCTAATGAAGAGTTTTCCACACTCTTCGTGCAGAACGGGAATCAAACCCACACTCTCTGCATGTGAGGCAGATGTGCTAACCATTACACTATCCAAGCGGACATTACTACTGAATAGAAAATTTAATTCTTATAAGTGGTCCTATATTTGCGGCCTTGTGCCAAAACTAACTTTAGCTTAGTGAAAAAAACAATTAGCATTACATTATGATTCTTTCATAATTATCATAAAATGTATATGTAATGAATTATGGAAAAAAAACATTTCATTCACATTTGAATGATCAGGACTTAAATACATGCAAATAAATTCAATAACTTTTTTAGCACAATAACACCTACCTGAATACTGCAATCCCAAACATCAAATATATTTTTTAAAAGTGTCTAAAGATGAGAGGAGAGGAAAAGTTTACTCGCCAAGGAAAATATGCCAAATACATTTGCAGGTTGTTTGGGAATCCAATACAGTTATTTGATCAGTTTATCATTATTAAAAGCTCTCAAAAAAAAGTTTATATACATTTTTCACACACCTACATAATGTAAGTTGCCAAAACTTATAATCTGCATACACCCTCCAACCAATATTCCCTTTAGTTCACCATCTATTAGAAGATATAAAAGACAAATGAGAAACTAACCAATCTGTTTAGCTGTCGTCTTCAGCTGGAAAGCCAAATTCACACCTACATATTAGAATACTCACACATAATGATAAAAGAAGCATACAAGCCTCATAAGCTATTCATAGTAAGTTTCTCATTGAGTGCTATATAAATATGAACTTAATCAAACACCTATAACACACATACATATAATGTGCGGTACTTTCAAATCTGGCTTAAGTTACAGAAGAGAAGCCAGAAGAACGAGATTAAAGCTACGAGTGCTGGTGTCTGGGTTGGTTACGCTCATTGGTATGAATTAACCAGAAAGAAAAACTGATTTTAAGCCAAAGCAATACTTATAATCAATGGTGATGCTGTTTGAAGGAAAGGGGGGGGGGGTATTTTGGGGGTGGAGATGTAGGTCTTTTCTACTACATGTTTGTAAGGATTGAGAGGCTAGACCTCAGAAAAGTTTTGATCATACATTTCTAATTATATCATAATTCAAAAACAGATTGGCATACAAATTTTTATTTTTTTTTTTACTTACCAAGTAGTTTCTGATTTTTTAGTATTGTAGACAGAGGCAGCCAAACAAAATATTCTTATATGTATAATAATAGGCATACTTTATTATGACAAACATAATTTAACGTACTTGATAGCATAAGACCTTGCTTTTTGGCTCAAAGGGCAAACGTTACCTTCATTGTCCAGAACTTGCAGAGGAGTTAAAAAGGTGGGAGATAAATGAGAGGAATTCAGGGAAATGTTTTTTTCTCAATATTCCCTGAAATAAGGAGCTTCTTATATGCCATCAAATACAGTAGTTGAGAAATGGCAATGCCATACTATTACAGTTTGATTTTAAAAAGTCCACAGGTAAAACATTACTACAGGCTACCAAGGTTTCTAATCTATTCCCAATGCCAAGTCAATGATACAAGCTCAACATTGGTGACAAGATGTCAAACTAATCGGACATAGGGAACGTAAGCAGACATAGTGGCTTTTTAAAAACGTAAACAAAGTTATATAAATGGCACAGTACATAATACTCAATACCAATATTAAACATGTATGTTACTTGCTTATGCATTACACTGTATTTTTTATTGTCATTTTTTACAAATAAGAAGTTAACTGTCATTTTGTGTTGTACACCGCAGGAAAGGGGCGACCGCACAACTCGTGAAATCTCTGATATAACCTATTTTAATACTTAACAAAATTTTTTAATTAAGTTTTTTTTTCTTGTTCTTGCTAGAAAGAAAAAAGGTCCAAATTTTGGTCTAAAAAGAGAGAAAAAAAAAAGAAAGAAAAAAAACATGCTACTGTAACTTTCTTACGTGCTTTTTGTCTCCTTATGAATTCCTTTATAATTTTGGGTTAGCTACCCTAATGATGCACATTATACTATATAAAATATGTTCTATTTAATGTGCACATTATGTGAGTATCTACAATATAGTACATAATCTTATCTATTTAGTCAGTACAAGTAGTATAGCTATTGTCTGGTAGTGGTAGGCCATAATAGGCTTGTACAGTATACAGTATTATACAATGTTTGCCTTACATCCAAATCGCCTAACATCCTACTGGCTGGAACGTAACGTGGACATTAAGCGATTCATACCTGTATATCCAAAACTGATATGAAAAGTTTCAGTGTATCATCTATAGGAACTTATTTCATCAAAACGAGATAGAGATGCATTATGAATGCAGTAATTGGTACAACACCAACTGACCATGGTTAATGCTGGACTATAAAATTTACCCTTGACAACCAGTCATTAGTCAATGATTTGCAAATATTCATCGAAGTTAGAAATAGATTTTATCTGACTGGCAGAAAAACAGATTCTATATCCTATTTTAATGTACTCAGCAATAAGGAAGACAACCAGTATTTTCATTTTATTCAATAACAATTATTGATTTCTTTAGATTATTTATATATGATAAAGAACTAGAGAAAGAGAGAGCACTTTAATTCTTTTTTCATCAATAACAGCTAATTTAAAAGCATGGCCGGTTGGGGGCCACAGCTTTGAATACTGTAAATAAATATGAAGAAAGTAGCTGGAGGAGACTTAAATCCACTACTAGAAGCAAATCTGACCATTCCCACATTATACTGAATATATACAAATATCTATAAAATATAATGCTCAAGAAAAAACACAAAAGCTTTTAAAAAGGAATGCCCAAAATATCTCACAATTCAAAGTCCATTAAGCTGGTATTTGGAGGTGCCCCAAATATCCACTTAGTGAAAAGAGACCAAAAAATTACTTTAAAGAATTATTTTAAAGAAAATCAAAAATAAAATAAAAACAAAACTTTAGTGAGTGTTTAAAAAAATGATATATATATATATATCTCAAACCATGAATCAAGATACAAAATTGGGTTGCAATAAAATTTACTTTATTTTGTCGAAACAAACTTTCTATTCAATTTACTGATTATTTTCCTAATGATCCAACATTGAATTACAAGTGGGTTCGAAATCTTTTCAGTATTGATAAAAATTTTGATGAAAACCTCTATAGAGAAAGAGAAATATCTGAAGATGGCACTTTGAAAAATGTATTTAGAAAATTGAAGTTGGCAGAGTTCTGGCAGAAAATCTCCAAATAATATCTAGAAATTGGTAAGGGCAGAATCAAATTTCTGCTGCTACCTTCACAACCTGTGAGTCTGGATTCTCAATTATTACATATTGAAAAACAAAATAGAGAAATCACCTTTCAGCTACAAATCTATTCAGACTTAGCCTCTCTTGTATTGTGCCAAGGATTGATAAGCTTTTAACAGACAAACAGTATCAGATTTTACACTAATTTTATCTTTGTACTTAATAAATGGTGTCTCAAAGAACATGCACTTGAGAAAGGCATGAATCTACTTCTTCCCCACCAGCTTTGGGCAAATAGTAGGGCAATTGGAGACCTTTAGCACCGTAAGGCAGTCCATCTTAGGCTTAGGGCTAGAAAAGCCACCCTGTAAATAAAACTTGCTATTGAAACCACACTGACCCTATGCTCCACAAGAAGTCTTCAAGAAGGAATAAATACATGAATAAATACATGAATAAAAAATAAAAAAGAAAGAGGTTGCCAAGGCTAAAAGGTTGAGAAACTTTGTGTGATCCTTTAATGAGAGACCTGGGGGGGGGGGACTTTTCAGCAATGATTTTTCTCTTGTTATATAAAAGTAGCCCAGCAATGTTGATGTAAGACTAGAGCTTTCATTTTTATTTTGTTCTGATTTTTTTTTTAAGGCAGATCAGTTTACAAATGAATACTTGTCAACAAACTACTCAATAATTTTTGTTCTAATGTTGCCATTGGCACTGTCCCCTCAGTTTCTGGTACAGCAAAAACAAACAATAAAGTATCCTTGGACTGTTTGTCAGCATCAGGACACCCGACACAGGACACCCACAATGGAAGAAAGTTCATCCCAAATTCTATCTTTCAATCTAATTTACATCTAATTGTGTTCAACCTTCAACATTAACCTTTATATACTAATCTATATATATTAATCTATATATAATCTATAGAAAACAGATAAGAGAAACTCTAACCAACAGGACACACACACAAATTATCTACATTACAAAATATCCACTTGCATGAGATTTCTTTTTTTTTTAGTAAAAAGGGTACATGTACACATAAATAAAAGACAACATTTCTGAGTTTGTCAACACTATAATTACTAAAAATGTGAAACTTAACCTAGGCCAACAGAATACGGATACTGAGGGTGGGTAACAAGGCAGTCATTTTATTAGTTTCGACATTTCAAGCTGTACATATTTACATCCTGGTTTAAACTTGTGCTATACACTTTTCATTTAACTCTGGCCCTGTGCCAGATTTACATATGTGTAAATAATACCAAAAGTAATATGATGAAAAAAAGAAAGAAATATATCAAGATAATTTAAATTGATAATCTTGACTGGATCTAAAAGAAATTGAATATTCAATGCATTTTTTTTTTCTTGGTGAGTGTACAATTTTCACCTTTGTTTTTGTTTAGTTTTCCTTTGAAACTAAACAAAGCTTATACACAAGAGGAAAAAAAACCCCACTGTCTCCAAAAATGAGCTGATCTGGCACTTATGCCAGAACCCTGGTCATCCATGGTGGAGAAATAAAAAGTATGTCTAGTTCCGGGGGGGGGGTCATCACCTCCCCATTGCACTTAAATGGGTAGAGTCAGGGTCAATCTCTGAAGCATAAAGTGTAAAAAAAAAAAAATAAAAAATAAAAAAATTTTAAATGGGAAGCGTTGAGGGAACTGGACAATTTTTGTCTGTATACACACACCTTGTGTAACATTCTGCTCTTGTGGGGAGGTGGATATCCATAGTAGCAGATATGAAGCAACAAATAAAACCTTTTAAAAAAACAAAAACAAAAAAAAACACAGTAAAACTCAGCTAGCTAAAAGGCACCAAGACAATATGGCATAGACCATAGAAGTAACTGTTGCCTGCCTAATGGCTGAAACAGTTGCATATTTCATACAGATGCCAGAGGTCAATGTTTGACCCCAGGTAGAAGCCAAGACTTCAAAATGCTGATTTTCAAAGCAAGCCGTCCTTCCCACTTGGAAGACTGGCACAACACAATCTTCCTGCACACCACCCATTTCCCTCAATTTGATATTATGCAGTACTAAGCTAAGCTAAGCTTGGTAAATATTGATATGATGAACTAGACAACAACAAACTCCACACTAGACAACATTTCACCTGAAGAAGGTGGGAGAATGGAACAGTTGAAACATGAAGAAAGAAAAACACTACAATAATAATGAGGATAATCAAAAAGTAAAACTCAGATAATTCATTTCAAAGTCACAGACAGAAACAGAAGATTGATGTTTGTAACATGTACCTGGAGCCAAGATGCAGATCAAAGTTATTCATAGATGTACCACATGGCTATCAAGAATTTTAATAGTATAAGTCAAAGAACAAAAATGCATTTAGACTTGATTTTTGAAGTTAGAAATTCTACAATCTAAAATAATACTCAACAAAGCTCAAGCTGCAATAGAAATTGGAAGACAGTCATTGACCAAATGTTCCAATGACAATGCCTGAAACAAATATTTTGGTTCCACAAATACTAGTCATTAGGAAGGGGAGGTCTTTGTTTTTACCCAGTGGTTCTTCTTTCCATTAATTACAAGTATCCCTAAACAGACACTTAGTATAGGTGTTTCTCAAAAAGTTTGGGGAATTTGAACAGCTTGATCAATCTATTCATCTGTGTTTCTCACTTGACATATCACACACACACATTTCTTGTTTTCTATCAAATTTCTTTTTCTTTCTTTGAGGAAGCCATTATATGCCCTAAGGTCACTAAACTTTTGGGTGGCACTTCATATAATCTCAGACTTCAAGATCAGCCTATTGCTCTGAACCCAAATGTAATTTATTGTTATACAAGATGAAGATTTAAGATCTTTGCTTTCAGTCCAGGATTTTAAATTAAGATATTCTTTAGTTCTAATTAATAGTAAACAAGATTCTCCTTTAAAGCACCAGAGACAGAGAGACACAGACAGA
>VCCN01007298.1:5664415-5687935 GCA_006491835.1 Architeuthis dux
AACGTCACGTGGTAGCGGGTGTGAATGTGAAAATTTCACCCGCAGCCGCAAACATACCCGATGTTAAAAAAAATAACGCATAAATAAGAGAACTCATGAAAGAAAAACAGAAGTAAATACATAGATTTAAAATTATACTGTCACTGCGTCGCTTCATAAATTTTCGACTGATCGCCTGCGTGATGTCACGCGACATCCAAGCGGGACCACCCTTGCTAAGTTGTACCCTTTGTTCAACAACTTTTTTTTCTTCGTTTCGTTTGATTTGTTATAATATATCGTAGATTTACGTGATCATTGCTACCAACTAAGCCGATAAATAATCTCATGTAGAGATGGGAGATATAGATAAGAGATGGATTAGGTAGTGTTGCTTCACTCTCGTAGCTTGCTTTCTCCAAGTAAAACAAGAAACACATGCACACAAACATGTTCCCAAATTCTGAACTGACATTCTTTTAGTCTTCGTGGTGTGACTTCACTAACCACAACGAACATCCTAAAACTGAAAGCTAAAAAAAATATTTAGAGAAGTAAATAAATATAGTAAGTAATAATAAGACTAAAAAAAAAAATTAAAAAAAAGGATGGGAATCTGGAAACAGTATTGGCACGAGAAGAAGAAAAAGGAGGGAAAAATTAAATATTTAGAATGAGAAAAGATTGTGTGAAATAGCAACAATCTTTGCCATGTGAGTGGCAGCAGGTTGTTGTACTTTCTAACACTTTAGTGACCTACTTGTCATCTGTGAAACCTGTTGCAGCAGAGAAAGAGAGGGGGGAGAGAGAGAGAGATAGTGCTTGGACAGAGAAAGGGGAGGGGGGAAAGGGTGTTACGGCATAGAGAAAAATAAAAAAAAATTTAAAAGACAAATTACTATATAGATACATAATGTGTATGCATAGGTCTTTTTCTTAAGGGTGGGGTGACTACAAAGGATAGAATGATGGAGTTTTATTTTTTTGTGAAAGGAGTATTTTTTTTCATTTTTATTTATTTTTTTTTTTTATTTTTTTTTTAGGGACAGAAGGGAAATTTTACAAATTTTCGAACTATTTGCTCGGTTGAAATCATGGAGTTTTCCTGATGACTAGACACATACCCCGGTTTTTCCCTTATCTTTTTTTTCCAGCATTTGTCATGATTTGTTTATTTTCCTAGAAACAGGAAGCGTTCTGAACTCTTTTCGTTGAAAGATCAGATATTTATTTTAAAGAAAAGGCCGATTTCAAAATAAATGTGAATTCAACTCTTGTTTTAAAGACAATTTCTTCTTTAAATATAATTTGAAAAATTGTAGAAAAAAAAAATGTAAACGTCCTCATTTTACACCCACACAAAACCTGTTTTAAAGAAACTTTTGAAAATTATTGTTAAAAAGAACCAGAGTGAAATTTTACTGATATGTTAGATTGGAGAGGGGCGATACAAACGGCCAAGATATAGAACCGCAGACATTGAGATATATCCCGATCGGCCACCTTTAAATCTTTACTTTTTCTCATCTTTTGAGACGGTACAGACCACTTGGCAAAATATATATCATAAAGTAAAGAGTACCAACTGATGATACATCTATCAGATGTAATAGGGTTGGCATTTAAGGTGTGAGTATTTTAGACATTTGTATATTAAAGCTGAGCTTTAATATAAAAATAAGCTCATAATGAAGAATTTTGGAACTACGAAAAGTTTGGTCTTCTGTCGTAAAGCAGATTTTTAGTGTAAGTCAGTTAACTTCAGAAATCAAAATTAGTCAAATTCTACTTCCTGGTAACTTGAAATTAATTAAGCAATATTTATTTATTGTGATGGTTCAAATAAGGTTGAATTAAAACTTAAAAAACTGGAATCTTAAAATCAAAACATGTGCACTGACGAAGAAAGGAAAGAAGACGGAAGAAATTGCACCGTGAAGTGTTTACTATTTTTTTTTTTTTAATATTGTGAATGAAATATTTTCATTACCTTCAAATATAGTTTCGCCAATTTCAATTCCTTTGCAAAAACCTCCTCCATTTCGGTCGGGTTAGTACAATAAAAAAATCCACAGTCATTAAAAGCATTCCTTTTGTTTTTTTACTTCCACCAAACAGAAAGTGCCTGTAACTCACCCACAGACACACACCGACTGACTGACTGAGCAAGTGCCCCTTTCCAGACAGCCCACGGTGTCACAAACAAACCAAGTGTGGACATATGACATACACATTTATTTCTATCTTATTTTTATTATTTTTAAGAAGACACTAGTCTCACTCGCTCGCTCTTGTCTTTCTTGTTCAACACACAGAGAGTGAGAGAGAGAAAGTGTCTACTACCAGAGTTAAAAGAAAAAAAAAAAGAAATGACGGATGAAAACTGAACGAACAGAGATATTCACTTAACCCCGCTAAAACAGGACGCTCCTTCGACACCCTGTGCCCTTAAAACATCGAATAATACACACAAGCAGTCCATGAGTCCTAGAGATTCTATTCCCTGTGAAAACTTTTATTTATATTCTTTGCCTGAGTGCACGTCTGTGATACCAGTCAAAACCATGTGTGAATAAAGGTTTTTCTTTTCTTTTCTTAGGAGCACAATGTACAGTACCCATACCATTGCCTTCTACCTGAGGAGTTGTATCAGCTTACTACTGGAGAATGGGGGGGGGGGCAAAAACCTTAAAAAAAAAAATAAAAAGCAAAAAAAACTAGGACTACTCTCCTCGCCGACCTGTCCCATCCACCTAGTTATCTCAATTGTAAGAGACCCCTGTCTTTGCTACATCACTACCCCTAAGAGACTGTCCCTTTTTTTCTGCCTATACACAGCCTAAGCTATAGCAGCTATTACCCCTTCCTTAAGGCCCTGAGTGTACCCGAGCTTAAGCAACACGAGTTAATGTCTCGACAATTAATTCTGTTTTACAAACCCCAGCAGAACGCGGTTCTATAAATTTAACTTTCTAATTAAGAATCCTCAAGGATTATGATTTAAAATTTGAAAAAAAAAATAGAAACATTTGCTTATTTTGTATTTAGCAAATTTTAACCAATCAATAATTTTCATTCAGGAAAACAAAAAATGTCTAATAGTACCAAATAACAGTTGGTTTTGTCTGGAAAAACTTTTAAATTAAAGAGAGGAGGAAGACGAGTTAATTAGGAATGTTATTGTTATCAAGGTCCCCAAATATTACATAACTTTAAAATTTCAAGTTTAAATTTTAGAAAAGCTGCTAAATGATGAAAATAAATTAACTACAACTTGATTGGTTTTGCAGAATATTAATGTGTATAATTTGCATTTTTCTTTACAAAAATGTGGTAAAATGGGACATTGAATCCGCGTCGGAAATGCAGCCCGGAAAAGAACAAGCCTGAAAAATCAGACCGTAGATGCGCTAGTTTTTTTTTCTCGTATGAAGATCTATTTAACAAGGGCAGTGTTGCTTGCCACTTGCCAACTTTTTCAAGTTTACATCTAAAATGGAGTCTTAAAACATCTAGATACTCCGGATATAAAAAAAAAAAATCTAGGAAGCATATTACATATTAATAAATTAAACGTGAATTTAATCTTCAACATTTATTTTTATTAAAAATATTACTTATTTTATTACTATGAATTAAATTTTTTTAAAATACTTATTTTATTAAAAATCATCTAAATAGCAATTTCTGACATCTAGACGCAACCAAAAACAACTAGATTTAGATGAAATACATCTAAATTGGCAACACTGAGCAAGGGAAGTAATTCATATTTCGGTATGTCAGCCCGTCAGTGACGGTAATCGGTGCTAGCGCATC
This sequence comes from Architeuthis dux, assembly GCA_006491835.1. Classification (NCBI taxonomy): domain Eukaryota; kingdom Metazoa; phylum Mollusca; class Cephalopoda; order Oegopsida; family Architeuthidae; genus Architeuthis; species Architeuthis dux. The sequence goes on from VCCN01007298.1 coordinate 5,668,214, forward strand.
TAAAAAGACATGAAAGTTTCCGGAACAATGCAAGTCAATATCACCGAGCTGGTCCGGCATAAATCTTTTCAGAGTCATTATTCTTTACTGCTATTTGTATTCATACAATTTCGAAAGAAAGAAATCGGTACTATCAGAGCAGTGGGGCCTCGATCGGAATGTGCTTTTGCGGCCTTTAGTGTAGTATCTGTTCTTCGTCAACGAAACGGCATTAACTTCCCGTTTCCAATTGTAAACGTTATTATGATTGTATTCTGTTTTCTAAGTGAATTTTGTACCTGATGGGACTACCTTGTATCTTCGTGAATTTTAAATCTTTTTTTGTCAATTGAAAAAAAAGAACCTAAACCATGTGGCTCCCGTTTTCAATTTTAGACGTTATCATTCTCATTGTGTTTTTTTTTTTTCATTAATTCTCTTATTTCCATTCGTGTGCTGTTTTTAACATTTTTAGTGAGCGAGGGTGTGAAACTTTCCCTACATTGTCACAAATACAATCATAATAACGTTTAAAATTGAAAACGGAAAGTTAATGACAGGTTTCACGTGAGAATAACAGATACTACACTTTGGTCTTGAACTAAAGGCCGCAATCGGGACCCCAACCTACCGCTCTGATAGTGCCAATAAATCATACCAGCTTTCAAAACTACCAAAACATTAGTGTGTTCGACTATATGATAAAATAAATACAACTAGTTAAATTAGCTGATGGAGTGTTTACTTTTGGATTTTTTTTACACTGTTTTTATTTTTATTTGATATCTGCTAGTGTTTAATATTTTGGGGTCTTTGTAAGAATCCGGGAACGGACATACATCAAAAAGTCCCTTCCGAAATCAGACCGGTGCTGTAGAAAAAGTATCCGCATCCAAAGAAATTCCGTTTTGCCGTTAGACAGGGTGTTTTCATTTTTCTTTTCCGATTTAAACAAACAATATTTTACAATAAATTTATTAAAATCTACAAAGCAAACAAAAACTTATTTTAATTTTTATGACTGCTTATCTTCAACTTAATTTTATTAGTTACTTTTTATAGCAACCTTTGCACAGGCCGACACAGTGAGTAAATAGCGTTGATCGGAAAAGCAAAAAGTGGTCATAAAAATTTAAAATAATAATGATTTATAATACTTCATCTAATAAAAGAGTGTCTTATATGCTGTCAAATACAGTAATTTCTAACTAGTTAGTCTTTCATTTTATTGTTGCCACAATAATAAGATGGAACAGTAACTAGCCAAAATAAATAATGATAAATTTTGTGATAGGCTGGAGTGGATGGTTAAGCAAACTTTAATATGTATTTTATTCGTGTTTTATTTTAGTCAAAGTCACTTATAAAGTAACCATCGACATTTTAAATGTCTAATAGTCCTAAGTTTTCTGAATTTCTTAAATGTTTAAGCGCAAACGTGCTAATTTAGCGCTGCCAAAACAAGAAACGCGCTAAATTGGCAACACTGAGCCATGATTGTCCGAATCCAGTTCAAAAAGCATCAGTCAGAATGCAAGCAGTGTAGCAGGGACGACTTCAAGTTACAATGTTGAACGGTCAAAAGGAACCAGTCGAGAATGTCAACCCTGCACTATGAGTATTTTTAACTGAATTTGAATTAAGTAATTTAATTTAGTATTTTGGGGGTAAATTTGAATATATGAAGGTTTTAGTGTGATTTTTTTTTTTTAATTTTTTATTTCATACCATGTCACAGAATTATTTTAATTTTAATTTATAGTAATAAAATAACTTAACTAATACTTAAGGGAATAAGCTATATTTTTTTTACAATTCGACTTCAAAAGACATACATAGTCTCTAAAAAGGTATAATTTTTTAACTAAAAAAAGGTATAATTATACAACAAAGTCATCAGAAAGTAATGCAATAATGAAATTAAAACCTTGAAAATGAGTTGAGTAAAAAATATTTTAGTATCGGACTCCAATAATAAATTTCTTTTTTTTACTCAACTAGTTTACTTTATTAAAATGTTACTTAATCCATTTAAAACTTATTTCATTAGTATTAACTAAATAAATTATTAAAATATGACTTATCGTATTAAGAATATTACTCATTTATTAGTATGATTTAAGTTATTATTTAATCTTCACTTTGAATTTTATAATGGCACCACATTCGGTTATAAAGACAAGGTTTTAATTTCATTAATGCGTTAATTTTTGATCGCTTGTATAATTATACCTTTTTAATTAAAAATGATACTTTTTAGAGACTATGTATGACTTTTGAAGTCGAATTAGTTGTTAAAAAAAAATTTTTTTTTAAAATAGCTTATTTCATTATAAAATGACTTAAGTTATTATATTACTATAAATTTAAAAAATTTAAATTATTCCTTATTCTATTCTCCCTGTAACATGGTACAAAATGAATAAAATCACAAAACCTTTTATTTATTCAAATTTACAACAAAAAAAAATACTAAATTAAATTACTTAATTAGTACAAATTCAGTTAAAATATTCGTAGTACAGCGTTGAAATTCTTGACTGATGCCTTTTGACCAATCAACATTGTAACTTGCAGTCGTCCATACTACTCTGCTAGCATTTTGACTGATGCCTTTTGACCGGTCACCAATTGCCCACATCCTGAAGGCACATAGCACATAGAGAGAGTGAGAGTAGTACTTATACAAGTTTACACAGCACTTCGATTTATTATCTACATACTGACTAAATTAACCTATTGCTTTTCTAATTCTCACATCTTAATTTCACTCCATGGTTACAATCTAATGCTATCATTCCTTCCATCTAATTAGATGTTCAAATGACATTTAATTTAGCACTCACTAAAAGTACACGAGGCCATTGACCACTCAGCTTTTGATTATTAACTGTAAAAGGAACAGATACATTGCAAGATCAAGTCTAATTGAAGATACTGACCGACAGTTTCTTTTTTCAAAAAACGATTTTGCGGATATTATGTGACTAAAATTACAGATAGTTATTGGCTCTAATGAAGCTCAAGTGACTGAAACACTAACTGAATTCACCTCAGACAAACAAACGGGCATTATACAATATAAGAGCCCTATTCTGTCAGTAATGCTTGCATTAATTTCTAACTATACCTTTTTCCTTATTTTCAATATATTTCTGTAGTAAAATCATCAGCAATACATTTACATTATACATAATAGTAAAATTCTGTCAGTAATTCTTGCCTTAATTCGTGACCACTGACAATCCCTTTCTTCCGGATTTTCAATGCATTCCTATAGTAAAATAAATATACAATACTTTCTTATAGCAAACAATGCATTTACATAATTATATTGAGCATGGAGAGATGTATTATCTAATAATAGCAGCATCTGTAACACCAGTTTCAAAGACTCCCAAAACAAAAATCAACTGTGTTCACACTTACAGATAAATCATTACAAGTGACAACTATTTATATGAAAAATAGAAAGGAAATTGTAAAGACTATCACCTCTGCTGTCTCGTGATCTCTCCTTTACTTGAGGCTACCAAATTTTGCCCAAATTGAGTCCGTTTTATTTTGTTTGTTTAATTAACTTTCTAGTCATCTATCTTGCATCAAAACTTGTTACAATGCGAAGGTGATTTTGTGGACACATGGTATCACAACTTTTTATTGAAAAATGCAAAATATACATATGTATATGTGCGTGTGTGTGCGCGCGCATGTCAGTGGTGTAGAAAGGGTTATTAGCACCGGGGGCGAAGACAGTACCCAGTGGCAGTTGTGCTATATCCTAGGGGATGGCATAATTATTAATTAATAGGCATTATAAACCAGAGGAAATTTTGCACCCCTTCACACCAAGGCAACTGCCCTTCTGGCCAACCCCCACTTGCCATGCCACTGGTGTGTGTGTGTGTGTGTATTTAGCATTTTTGATGAAATGTTGTGCCACGTGGACACCCATTAACAAGGTCTGTCCAGAAAGTATCCAACCATTCTGAATATCTCCAGAATCGGTTGCTCAGACTTGATTTAGCTTGGCAACCAGCCAAAGTGGACCTTATTGCGCATGCTTGAACACACAATCTCCAATGGGGCTATTCAGTTGGCAGTGAGATACCACTGAGTGAGCTCATGTACTGTGTAACCATTGCATTCACAATGGCCGAGCATACCTGTTCTTCAAGTCACGTGCAGGGTTTTTTGAGAAAGCATCCCATCATCCAGGTCAGTCCCACTACAGTCCAGATTTGGCTCTGTGACTTCTGGTTTTTCCCATCCAATGATATTTCAGACTGGTGAGATTAAGGAGAATGAGGCAACTGAAGGCAATCCTGAAAGAGGACTTTGCAGACTGTTTTGAAAAGTGAAAGATGCTGAAATGAGTGTAGTCCCAAGGGGAGTACTTTGAAGAGAACTAAGGTGCCATTGCCCTAGGTAGCCTATTTCTTTGTTAATATTAAATGGCTGGATACTTTCCAGAGACCTCGTACACATATGCTGCTATACTCAGCACAGATATAGAATTAAAAAATCTGAGAAATAAAAAAATAACCTGTAAACAAATAGAAACTCATGTGACCAATGTCTTTTGGCAACATGCTGTATTGGGTCAATTACAAAATTGGAAAAAGGGGTGATCAATAAATAAGTTAACTCTCTCGCCTTTTGGTAGTAATCAGTAAAAAGTCTGAATTTTAAAAAATAAGCATGAATGCTGCTGGACACAAACTAAGGAATCAATTAAGCATAAACTTACATTGCAAATCGATCCCCCACTAAAATATTTAGAGAGTGAATTTTTTTTTTTTAAAAACAAAAAAACAAAAAAAAAAAAAAAGATTTTTCTAAACCTAATAAGGAGTAAATGTTTAAATGTTCAGCTCAATTGGTGCTGCCTGCACACAAGATACATAGCAACCTAAAAACTGAAGAAACCTATGTTGACAGTTTTGGTGACAGCTTCTAATAAACAAATTATTTAAAGTTATATTGGAATCCATTTTCTCATGCCAATCTCCTAAATATTTTCTACAACTTGAATAATCAATATCCAAAATAGAAAAATTGTCTGTATTTATCAGGCTTCCCAAATATTGCATATCCAAAACCTATTAAAAGAAATAAGAAACGTATTGTGATGAATTTCATCTCCAAATATGAGAATATAGTGACAAAAATACCATACAAAATTCTTTGATACCCACAATATAAAAAATGTTCGGATATGCAATAAGAAATATGAGAAATTGCAACAACATACCAGTCAGCAAGATATAAATATCTTGTCTGAATGTTTTGTGAAGAAACCTTAAAATCAAGTATGGCTGATCATGTGTTGAGGTGGAAAAAAAAAATTAAATAAAAATGACAACACACTGTCTAATGGCAAAACGGAATTTATTTTGGCTGCGGATACTTTTTCTACACCACCGGTGTGATTTCAGAAGGGACTTCTTTTGCTGTATGTCCGGACCCGGATTCTTACAAAGACCCCAAAATATTAAACACTAGCAGATATCAAATAAAAACAAAGTATAAAGCCAAATCCAAAAGTAAAATAAAAGTAAACACACCATCAGCTAATTTAACTAGTATTTATTTTACCATAAAGTCGGAAACACTAATGTTTTGGTAGTTTTGAAAGCTGGTATGATTTATTATTGTCACTATCAAAGTGGTAGGTTGGATCCCGATTGGAATGCGCCTTTTGTGGCCTTTAGTTCAAGATCAAAGTGTAGTATCTGTTCTTCTCACGTTAACAAAACATAGCATTAACTTCCAGTTTTCAATTTTAAACGTTATGATTGTATTTGGCACAATGTAGGGAAGGTGGTCCCAATTGTAAAGTTTCACACCCTCGTTCACTCGATGTTAAAAACGGCACACAAATAAAAAGGAAATAAAAAGAATTAATGAAAAGAATTAATGAAAAAAAAAAACCCAATAAGAATGATAACGTTTAAAATTGAAAACAGGAATGCTACGACAGTTTTCTTTCAGTGATTTTGTTTTGACATTTCACAGTCTTTCTCTAATACTGGAATGTTCTATTTTTCATTCATGAATTCTCTTATTTATTTTATTTTTTTAAATTTCACACCACCTGATGTTAAAAATGGCGCATAAATAAAACAGAGAATTCATGAAAGAAAAACAGAACATTCCATTATTTGAAAAGACGGTGCGGGTGAAGTGTCAAAATCACTTCCATTCTAATGATTCAATTTCGACGGTTGGAAACTAAATGATTGCCGCGTTTTTTTATACCTACCACTTTAGCCCACATCACATGGATACATTTCTCTTCCTTTTGAAAATTGTATTTCAGAAGAAAGACTTAAACTAAAACCGATTTCCTTACCTCCGGTAAAAAGATCTACTTTCGTTAAGTAAGTCGTAAAAAAAAAAATTTGTTGGTGCTTTTAATCCATTAGACACTAACAATCTTCGTAGAAGTTGTTAGTTTTTAGGGAAAATGTTTTTCAGTGTTTTACGAGGGGGGTTCTATTTACAATGTAACTGTATGGCAAACAGGGCTATTACTTTGAGTCCGTTACATGGAAGTGAGGCTTTGAAAGCACGTTGTTACTTCCCTTGTAAAGTTTGTTAACTAGGTTTCTTTGATATTTTAATGACGATTTTTCTGTGCTTTCAATAAGGATTCTTGGTGTGTCGGCCAAGCGGGACAGCAAGTGTGTCCGCGTAGTGGGAGGGGATTTGCGTGCGCGCTAAACCCCCTCCCCGGGCAGACACACGCGCACCCTCGGGCAGCCCCGCGTGGTCCCCTACCAAAAAAACTTAAAATATCAAAGAAGCCTCACAAGGGAAGTAAGTTAACCGAATACTTCAAAAGCCTCACTTCCGTACAATGAACGGAAAGTAACGGTCACGTTTACCATACAGTTACAACATTTTTTCTTAAAAATTAAAAAAGGTTGTTAGGGTCTAACGGATTAAAAGCACAAAAAATTACTGGTTCAAAAAATATTGTTTCTATTTTTTTTTCAGTCTTGGTTAACGAAAGTAGATTTTTACCCTATTTCCTTCCCATTTCTTATGAAGTACCAACCAGACTTCCACCATCTCTTTCAAGATATGGTAAAGTCAAGTGAAATACAAAGTGTAGTTTTATTCATATGACACTAGGTATTTATTTACTTAACAGAGACAAGAGAATATTTTACAATGGATTCACTGTCAATGACTTACAAGACCAATATTGTAATCATCGTAATACAAACAATAGCTCATATGTAATATTGGCTCAACCTGTTGATTGATCCAGTAAAAGTGAAATGTTTGAACAAATCAGATTTTAACCCATTTTACAAGGTTTTTCTCTATTGAGAAATTCGGTATTTCATTAAGAACCAAATCTGCCCACAAAATGAATAAAACAAATTTAGTCATAAATAAACTACTCCCAAGTCAACAAAAGATATTGTATTCCATATTGAAACAAGTTTATTGGTAAGCTGACTACGCGTTTCTTGCTTAGCAGTCATCGGGTCAGCAATGGCTAATTTTTCTGTTAGTTGAATTTCCCCCTTTTCCACTCTTGACCCGGTCAGTCTTCACCAATCCACAGATGAAATTCCATTTCTTTGTGTTCCCTTCTCTTTAGTTTTGAGGTTGTTCTCCAGACTGCTAAGCAAGAAATGTGTGTAGTCAGTCAGCTTACCAATAAGAACTTTTTTCAATATGGAATATTAGCTCCAAATGATAGTGTTAATTATAAAATTAACTTTTTCATATGTCGAGCACTGATAAATATTTTCAACAACATATATCGGATTTCTTATGATTTTTATCTGTTATTATACAACTACAATAGATCTTATTAATATTAGATATACAGGTTTCTTCCGCTTTTTGAGAGTTTGTCATACTTCATTTTTTGGTCTTACAAAAAAAAAAAAAAAAAAAAAAAAAAAAAGGCAAAAAGTATGTATCTATGCATCATCGTTCTCCACTTATACCCCAATCGAGGCTGTCACTTGGTTAGGTACAATTGAGCAATTGTTAGTAAAGATCCACTTCCAGCTTGCCAGGCCTGTCAAAGCTTTGTTCTGCTTACAGCATCTGGTATTCCCCGATGGTCACCAATCTAGATACTGACATTGCTTAACTTCGGGGTCTTACGAGAACCGATGTATCCAACGCGATTTGGCTGTAAGCCCTTAGCCTCAGTGAGAGGTTCCCAAATCCTAGTCCTTGTGGCAAGTGGAGAGGCATTGAGTACTATTTTTAAAGTCTTTGGTTATGACTCAGTGGATTGAACCACAGCCTACCAAACCAGATGCTAGCACTCTACCACTGGGCCACAGTGATCAGTATGAGACTTGGTATCCCGGCCAACTTTGATTCAGATCAGGCGAATAGTTTTTGAGTTATGAATTTATACCTGCGATGTAGGTAACTGTGCATGGAATGGCACCAACATTTATATTTGAGATCCCCACATACCTGGTATCCATGCCAATTTTGGTTTAGATCGGCCTAGTAGCTTCTGAGTTTTGGGGACAAATAGCTTTCGTAGCACATTTCCCAACCTTCTTTAAAATTTCATTGAAATTCATAGAGAACTTTCAGAGATATTGTGTGGAACAGACGTCAAAATTATACATATAAGTATAGGCTTTGATCAATACCTGAGCTTTGCTTGGATAAATACACCTATAGTTAAAATAGCTGATGGAGTGTTTACTTTTATTTTTGGATTGTTTTACACATTTTTATTAGATTTGATATCTGTGCTTAGTATAATCAGAACACTATTTTTAGTTTTTAAAGCTGGTAGGTCTTTGTTTTGTTTTTTTAATTTAAATAAAAATACAAATAGCAATAAAACAATTTTTTAAATCTTGATACTGTCAACAACAAAAAAAAAAAAAGAAAAAAAAAAAAAAGGAAAAGAAAATTGGGTTTGATAGTATTTTGTTGTAAGTGAGTGCACTCACAAGAACCGCAGGAATTTGGGACACTAAACAACTACAAGATAGTCTTTTTGTAGTTTCATGGTGTAATAGAATTAAATCATGTAAAGATAAAGCTACTTTCTACAAACTACTTCATGACAAACAAAATTTACTTTTATAGACAGAAATGTATGTACAGACATAAAAGATTTGGTGTTGCTGAGAATTTTTGAAAAGTTGAGCTGTCATGCTCGTGTTGCTGAAAAGTTCTCGGCCCAACCAAGAGAATAACCTAAAAATAAGTGTTTTTAAAAAAAAAATTTTTTTAAAAAAGCACAAATTGGCACTTTACAATATAAAATAACACTCTTTCCAGCTACTGTGGCAAAATAATGTTCAGACTTTGGGAAGTGGGTCGGCCCGAGAACTGAGTTTCTCTAGCCGAGAAGTTTTCAGCACCCCCCCTCCCTCCGTATACATTAAAAAATCATAATGCCACAAGGAAGCTCAGCAACAAACTTGTCACATCTTCAGATATATAGGAATATATGGTAAAAATATGAAAATGGTGCTTAACTGCCCACATGGTCAAATGAGGACACGAAAATAGGCAATATTCGAAAATCGAGCAGATTTTAAACAATCATTCTGACACTCCTATAACAGTAATAAATGTGGTTACTGCATACACATGACCTAATAGGTTATAACTGAGAGGAAAAACTATGAGTGCTTTATCTAGCATATTGTTTGAGTGAGAAGCTCTGAAAGTTGGCGTTCCTAAATTGGGGTGATTTGATATGGAATGACTCAATAGCAATAAACTCTTATTACGATGAAGCATATTAAGAATCAAAATTTAATTCATGATCTTTTCTTTAAAAGAAAAAATTGACCAACAGTTAACAGACCAAAAGCAAATAAGAATATCTTAAAAATAAAAATAAAAACAGGTCTAGTTAGTCACTCAGAAACCATCACATGACTAACATCTTTTGGCAGCATGCCATGTTGGAGGGTGGGCAATTAAATAATTGGAAAAAGGAGTGATCAATGAATAAGTTACTTCTCGCACTTTTTTGGGGGCAGTGATCACTAAAAAAGTCTGTTTTTTCAAAAAAAACAAGCATGAATGCTGGACACAAACTAAGGGATCAATTTAGAATGAACTTACATTGCAAATGAACCCCACCACTAAAAACCTATTTAGCGAGTGAATTTTCAAAAAACAAAAAAAAAAGTTTTTTCTAGACATAAGGAATTGGTGTGACCGGTATATGTTATACATACATAGCCAGCCGGACCAACTTGAACACTGAAGAAACCTATGTTGACAGTTTTGGTTAACGGTTTCTGAAACCCTAAATAATAAATCAAGAGGTTCTTAAAGGACAATACTTATACAAATCAAAATATTACTTGGTAGAGAAACAATAATCTTTTTTTAAAGTTAAGAAAAATGTGTGTGGGGGGGGGCGATTTCAGATTTCATTTGTGAGAGAAAATGAAGAGAGTGAAATAAAAAATATGTCAGGGGGAGATAAGGACTTTAGATTCCTAACCAAGAAGAACCAAGCAAAATGGTAAAAAGTGGCAGAAGCCAAAAGAGGTCAACAAGAGTACAAAAGACAATTGTCTCTAGATCCTTGTTTCACACACTTTTACACACATTATGCTGGAATAAGCCAAATAGTTGGCTTTTGACAAGAAGCTCCTTTTGGGATTTTTTTTCTATTTGTAAAGAAGAAGAAAAGAAAACTTAAGACCAGCACTGTTAGTAATATAAAGTTCTAATGTTTGGGGGTAGGGCACAATCATTAACAAACATCACCACAAGAGATGATAACAAGGGAAGGGGAAGTTTCTGGAAGGACCCTGAATATGAGAATGCTTGTATCGTGGGTGTTTAAAACAAAAGTGCACACATATACACACACAATACTATATTCAGAAGGAAATGCTACATATATGCACCCCAATTTTCTTTTTCTCATTTGTTTTAATATATCTAGAGCATTCTGGGTGTTACTAACTTTTTCTGGTGAAAACACATGAGCATGAAGAGCCTAGTATTCAAACTAAAATTCTGGACATTGAAAGATACTAAACTAATGTGGTATTAACATTTTTTTTTTTTTTTAAACTGTAACATGAGCAAAATTTAGCACTTTTTAATTGTATAGAAATAATGTCTTGACAAAAATAATTGTTACTACAAATATGCAATTTTCTTTTGTTCTAGTTTAATCAGCATAGTTATTCTAAATTTGGTTGCACTTTTTAAAAGTTTTGCATTTTCTTCAATATTGTTACGGTTATGTTCACAACTTTTGGCTGTTTTTAACTAAACTTTATAATGTTAATGGATTAAAAGAAATAACTCAATCTTTTGGTCAGAACTCTTGTCTTGTCTTGTCTTCATTGGAATTTTTTATAGTTAATGATTAAAACGGAATATTTCAATTAAGCTGAGGATCTGGTCACACAAAAAGAAAAATACAATGACCCCGTTTTATCTTGTGAACACAGCTTTTTAAAAACGTATCAATGACCTTGTTCAGTGAGAGTTCAATAATGGTCACTGGAATAAAAACTATTTTGGTTCCCCTGATGCTATGTAAAAATTAATTTCTTCTGGAATGTTACATGGTTTAACACAATCAACTGCATAACCAAAGTTTTGCTCAGCTAGTTTCAAAAATCGTTTCTGACAGATTCCCCCTCTGGAGCATTTGATACAACTGCCCTGCTGAGTGCATTGGAGGCCAGGACTGTTGGGTTCGTCCTTGAACATGTATTTCATGAGGTATAAATGACCTGCTCATACTAAATCATTTGTTTGAAAGTAAAACTTGAACAGTCTGTTTCGATCTTCACAACACAAAAAAGATTTTCAAAGTACAGAAAACTGACAGATTCCTGCTTGTTTGGGCCATCATCAGCTAAACATCAAGTGAGCGAGGATGTAAAACTACAATTTATAATCATAACCACCTTCCCTACATTGTGCTGAAAGAGCTTTTTCTGTGTTGCTTTTTACAGACACTAAAATATCTTTGTCCTTTTGTGCATCCGTAGTCAATTTAAAACAAAACATTTTTAGTAACAATCTTACTTATATTTTATCTATTCCAAATCTATGATTAACCATTGAGTTGCAGGGATCAGATACATTCACCTAATGTTGTATGTTGAGAACCAATCTAAAAACAAACTGTAGTCAAAGAGTTAAAGATGATAATGGGAGATCAGCAGCAATGAGCCTAAGGTCTATTAAAGATATTTTATGCTATCTTACAAGTGGTTGATATGCTTTTTATGTTTTTTCTAAAAGAAAAATTAATAGTAAATCAAAATTCAGAAAAAAAAGAGCTTAACAAAATGATGTCAATGAAATACTGAACAAAAAAATAGAACAAAGGAGAGACAGGAAAAAAAAAAAAACTTGTAATTTTCCACAGGAGACAACAAAGTATTTCATAAAAAACAAAAATGTCTGTTCTATTGTTTATTCAAGTGTCACAATCAAAGTTCTGGTTCTTTAGCATATTTTGACAACAGTCCCTAATTACGATGCCTTGTGCTAAGGTTCATAGTGATGGGATCTGTTTTGAAAAGAGCAAATCCTTTGTTCTTGAAAAAGACCAGATTCAAATTGGTGTAAAACGAAAGGCAGAAAGGTTACCAATGACAAAAATTCAAATGGCACTGAAGAAATCAAAGAAGAACAAAGGGGATTGATCTAAACACCTTTTTTTTATTATTATTATTATTATTTTATTTACTAAATGTTTCTGTGTAACCAGTCAGAGATACTTTAGCACAGACAGAATACAAAAGTCCAAAGAATTCCTGGTTATTGCTGATTTTACAAGACTATAAACTAGAAGAAAATCAGTTTTCTCCTTTAATGTTATGGTTGATGAGCCTTACCAAACTGGCTTTGAGATCAGGTCTGATTTTTTTTTTTAAATGTTTACATGCACTCTTGATATTCCCAATAAAAGACTAACATAATGGTAAATGAAACAGGTCTGGTTAGTCACGCAATAGAGACCATCATGTGACCAATGTATTTAGGTAGCATATTGTTGGGGGAGATCAATTAAAAAAGTTGGAAAAAGGGGTGATCAATGAATAAGTTACTTCTCTCGCCTTTTGTTGGATCACTAAAATGTCTGAATTTTCAAAAAACAAGTGTGAATGCAGCCAGACAAACTATGGGGCCAATTTAGCATAAACTTACATTGTATATGGACCTGCCCTGCCCTCTCCCCAAAAACTTGGGCCAGACAAAATAAGGAGTAAATGTTTAAACTTTTCAACCCTCTAGCTCTATTGGTGCAGCCTGTATGCAAGACACATACATAGTCAGCCAGAATCACTTAAAAACTGAAGAAACCTATGTTGACAGCTTTGGTAACGTTCTACCAACACATTAAATATCTTCATGAGTAAAGTCAGTGGATAGTTTATACGAGGCACTAACCAAAGTTTTGGGGAATTTGAACAGTACAAATTGAATGTAGTACCAACTTTTGTTGCTACCTATTAAGAGATAACTGTAGAGGACTACTTCGAAGAAAACTAAATGTTAGGGTAAGTAATTTTTTTTTCATGGTCAAATTCAAAACTTTGGGTAGCGCCTCATACTTCATTACTATGAAAAGAAATGTACAGACTATACTGAATGTAGATCGTTAAAAAAGAAAAAAAAAAAAAAAAAAAAAAAAAAAAAAACTAGTTCAAGGTATTGAGCCATATTTTGACTCAAAGAGCAAATTATTAACCTATTGTACCTAAAAAAAAATGACACAAAAAAAAAAAAAAAATTTAAATAAATAAATGAAATAAACTACTATATTCGATTGTGCTCTATTTAAAATAACTAGCAAATTACATCGACAAATTATAAAAATTATTTGGATCACTTAAACCGCCTAGACTGGATTAGGGGGTAGGATGTTGGAGTGATCACTTTCATCAACTTATGATGGAGAATATGTTCCAAGCCATCATTCTTCCTCTGCTTGTGAGGGTCTGTTGCCAGCTTTTTACAACAAAACAACATTTTAAAATACAAGTATAAGTATAACATAACCCATATCCTCTTTTTACAAGAATTTATATGGCGTGACAGATTTGCCAATAAAGCATTTAAACATTTATGTGTTTAAACGAGTGAACAATCTTTTTTAACTTTGTCAATAAAGCATTTAAAAATTAATGCATTCATATGAGTGAACAATATCTTTCACTTTGTCAATAAAATAAAGCATTTAAAAATTAATGGGTTCATATGGGTGCATAAGATCTTTAACTTTATTAATAAAATACTTTCCCTAAATTATGATGGTTTACAATTGAACATCCTAGCCCTTACATGGCTTTAGTGGGGAGGGTGTTGACAAAAATTATGCACCAGCATATATCTATCTAGGATGTTAATTATTTTGCTTAATTTGTCCTTTAATTTTTTAGATAAAATGTATTGTTGAAAGAACTCCATGTTCCTTTCAAGAGCCATAATAACAAGTCTAGCATTAAATTCATGAAAGTCAAAGCACAACATGCCTACAATGAAGATACAATAGATGTATTGAGCAAAGTGAAGCTCTTAAGGACACTTTGTGCATAAATAACTAAACACAACGCCACACTGGCATATATCGGTTGATTTATAATTCATGCTTTGATATTATATTTCAAAGAACTCCAGACATTTCTTTGCAAGAAAATAGCCAATGCCAAAATCTAGAATTTACATAGAGAAAAAGAGAAGATCTTCCAGGTAAAAAAGCATAAGCAAAATCAAGCTTCCATTCCTATATTCTTCATGTTATGATTTTCCGTGGTTTATTATATTTCTAACCAGATAAGAGACAGAAATCAAGCAAGTCAAATCAATAAAAAAATAAAAGATCCCAAAAATTATTTTAAAAGGGAGAATTTTGAGGAAAAGGAAAAAAAAACATTTTGGAAGTGGCATTCCTTATTAAAGTGAAAGCAAACCCTTAGTTTGTCAACTGGATACTCATTATGATTCGGTGGTGGTGTAAATGGCAAATTCCACAGTCATGTCAAAATATCAGGGTGATCCATTTTAAATTCGCACGGGAAAGTCCAGGCAAGTTCACCAATAAGCCAAATCAGGCCTTCCCCTGCTTGTATGTAAGACTTTCATTAAGCTGTCTCTTGTTTCACTAATAACACCAACTTTCTTATGGGAAAACAAATAGTGGATATGAAAAAGGAAAAAGGAAAAAGTGCCTGATAAGGTCCACACTTTTTTCTTTTTTTTCTTTTTGAGAAGCTGATAGTGCCATGGTAATCTAAAATTTCAAACGTATACAACTTTTTATTCCTTAAAAAATGTCAACAGGTCCTAAAATACCCTATATGCCATAATATGGGACAAAATGGTTTACAAGAGTATTTGGTGGACTACTGTTCACTGCAATTCATCCAAGCCCAATAACTGTCCATATTGAGCTTTTGTGGAGGCCCCCTAGTCATGATACCAGCGCATTTGATTCAGTATAGTATTTGCATAGTTTTTAGATGCGTCCACACAGCTCAATAAGACACTTTTCGGTCGGTCTGTCCGTGTCCCTAATATGTTAAATATCAATTTTCTCAGGCGTATCATGTTAGATTGATATGAAACTTGGCCCAGACCTTCTGGTGAACCAACTGCTAACACGGATGGTAGATGCATCATTGAACTTATGGTTCTTGTTTTTCTTAAATTAAATGTTCATCTCATATACCAGCATATATGGTAATTGATCTGACTGAATTTTTTTTTAATTTGAATACTAGCTATTTCTAATAACAGAAATTCACATCCTGTGTATGTATGTCTATTTATAATAAAATTATCTGCTAAGAAATTTTATGCATTTATTTTGCCAAGATATTTTATGAGAAAGTAATTTCAACATCTTAAATGCTACAAGGATGAACAGGAACAGATACTACACTAAGATTTGTACTCCATTGCCAGAAAAAAAAACTGACCAATTATCTTTTGTTACTTTCAAATAGATATTTACTAATCTTAGCTTATCTGGTACAAGGTAACATTAGGAGGGCACCCAGTGAGAATTGAACTGGAGTAGCTTGCTAACCATTACTCTACAGCAGCGCTTCCCAACCTGGGATAAATCTGCTGAGTCTGGATTTGTACATCTTTTAAAATTATAATTCCAGAAAAAAAAAATCTAATTTGTTTTCTTTCTACCATTTTGGACTTAATAAAGTATAAAATACTGATTGTTAATTACTGTGTTGCCAATATAGTAGTCTCTCATTCAGAGGAGAATAACTCTAGGAAAAACAAAATAAGTTATCCATATGCAAAAATTATATCTCTTGTATATTTATTTAACTAATATGTTCTATACTAACCTACCTACCCCAAGCTCCCTGTATTTTCGAGTATTTCAATGCATTTTGGGTGGGGGTGAATTTACTTTCGAAAAGTTGCCAGGGGTAAACGGGATGAAAAGCTTGAGAACCCCTGCTCTACAGCAAGCAGTCTCTTCTGTTATTTTGAATTTTATGCATAAACAAGTCACTGAATCATTTTTTAGATGAAAAACACTAGATTTAATACATAATGGTTGCAAACTGATAATTAATACTGTTGAACCTACCATTATTCATTAAGTCAACTTCTCTTTCCTAAAATCACAAGAATAATAGGATTACTTTTCCTAACCTTTTACAAGTTGGGTGAGAGATTCTGTATATAAGACGAACATTTAATTTGGCAAAAAAAAGGGATAAAGTTTACATCAGGCACACTAAAAATTGTCGAGTCGAAAAGGGACACATTTTGCCTCGACACTGGAAATGTTAAAGGTTACTTACATTCAATAAAACAATTTTTTAAAAATAAAAAATAAAAAAAACCTAACAAATTTTCGAAGTTACTAAGATACTTTTTATTTTGTGCTTTCAATCCAACTATTCTTTGTAAAACTAGGTTTTGATGTTCATAGTGATTATTAGAGTTTACACAGTCATTACAGATATTCAGTAACTGTCATCTTAGTGTAATAAAATAAATAGAAAAAGAAGGTTGGATTGAAAGCACAAATATTTTATTTTTCCGGGAGAAAGTATCTTAGTAACTTTGAATATTTGTTCCAGTGTTGAGGCAAAATGTGCCTTTTCAATTCAACAATTTTTAGGGTGCCTGATATAAACTTGATCCCCCCCACCAAAAAAAAAATATGCAAATATTACACTCCATCCAATGTGCTGGTCCTCTTTCAGGATTGCTAACAGCTGCATCGTCATATTCTCCTTAATCTCGTCCAGTGTCAAACCCC
This sequence comes from Architeuthis dux, assembly GCA_006491835.1. Taxonomy (NCBI): domain Eukaryota; kingdom Metazoa; phylum Mollusca; class Cephalopoda; order Oegopsida; family Architeuthidae; genus Architeuthis; species Architeuthis dux. Next base: position 5,685,444 of record VCCN01007298.1, read on the forward strand.
AGGGGAGGGTGTCTGTTAATGCAGGCAAAGTAAGGTACTCTCAGATTGTTTGCCAAGTTACATCAAGGCCTCACATCCGGTTGGCTGGATACTCTCCGGACAGACATCATATAATGCAGATTATCATTTCTAAGGTTTTGTCTCGAAGACATTGCAGCAAGTTTAATTGCACAGGTTATCAGCTGTCGAGTTGTTCTTGTCAGCCCAGGTCAAACATGTTCAGAATCATAGACCTCACTGGTTTTATCAATTTTTTTTTTTTAAATGTCTTTTTGCCATATAGAATCAATAAAAGGCACTTAACTTTGATTGCTAAGTCCATTAAAGTATGGTTTAGAAAACAGATAGAGAAATAAGATAAAATACCCTAGGTTTTTTTTAGCAGAGAAAGTGTACAATAAAGATAGAATGCAGATATATAAAACATTATAATATGTACATGATTGGTATTTAGATACATTAAAAGTCTAAGATAAAAACAAAATCATTATCAATCTTAGGCCAGTTTTTTCTTCATTTTATTATTGCTTTTTATCAAAACTTTCTAGGTCAAATATCCCCCAATTGTTAAAGTAGGAATTAATTTTTTTTTTAAAAACAGCAAAAAACAAAAAACAACAACTTCCAGTTAAACTTGAACTCACATCCCATATCTCAGAGTAGGAAGGTGGCAATACAACTGATTTGTGCCCTGTATAGCCATGAGCTTCCATGGCTGAATTGGTTAAAGTAGTGTCCATGGAAGATGAAGAGCTTCTCAGATATGGGATGAGAGTTCAAGTTTTGTCAGAAGCTACCTCTTCATGCCACTTGAATGATAGGAGGATATTCAATCTAAAAGGTTATGATAAAAACCAACAATAAGATGAAAAGTCTAGCCAAAGAAGTCATAATTTAAAAGCAGAATCGGTTTCTCTGAACTAAAAGATACACGAGTTTAAAATAAAAAGACAGAATTTATTATTATATAATATTCTGCAGTTCTGATCTCATCTCTAGAATATTATATAATGATGAAAACCAACCAGTATCAGGCTGAAAACCAAGTTTCACAAGAGGTGCCACCATGGGAGCCACAATTTAGGAAGTAGTGTCATAATTTAATCCACATTCTCCAGGAGGTTATCCCACAGACATCTGCAAATGGAGCTGCTTTCTACCCAGCACTCCTGATAATGAATCCATCTTCATTCTCGGATAATGAACAATCCATACACAAGTACCAACCACTTGAAGAAATGTCGGAATAAGAATTAATGAAGGCAACTTCAAGTTTCACCTGTGCAAATTTTAATTGGATTTCCGAAAGCCTAAGGGTTTTTTTCCGTTTGCGATTTATTAATTTGTCATCAATGACATGAAGCAAAAATACGATACTAAATAATAATTAATCATCAGTTCTCAAGGGGAAGTATAATCATTTTCTCCACTTATCTGTCTTCAGAAAATAGCCAGTTATAAGGTTAGAGAGCATTAGTGATTATTGCCTGGTCATCTCTACAAGTATTGACTTGGCTAACAATTGCTAAAGCCCAAGAATTCAGTGAGAACTAATGTTTTATTTTTTGTTTGCAGTGTCTAATTTTGAATTTGGTTTCCCATTCAAGAACTTATCTAGCTTAATACTACTTAGCTTTGGTAATAATATGAAAACTAATAATTGCAATATGTTATGTCATCAAAAAGTAAATAATGACAGTTTCAAAGTAACTAAAGCTATAAAAGTATAAAAGCATCACATAGAAGTATATCACTAGATGAGAAATCCACCCCCACCCAAAAATAGGAGCTATATTTTCCTTTAATAAATAAAAGAAAGAATTGACAATCAGGTTGAAATTTTAACAGTGGTTAAAAGTGAGAAATACACGTGACCTGAAAAATTAACTGTATTCAAGGCTAGGTCCAATTTTGAACTTTAATATTTCTTCAACTGTGTACATATATACATACAAAATTCTGACTAAAAGAATTTACAGTATATAAAAAAAAAAAAAGAAAAAAAAAGAAGAAGAAAGTCCCATGAACAATACTTGCCATTGGATAAAACCATATGCAGTCAGTCAAGTCCAGAGATCACTCTACCTTGACCAGAGAACAGTATTCCACTAGATGAGTAAACTTAGTCACAACGTGTTTGGTTACATTACTTGATACTCTTAACTAGCATGTTGTGGCTTACAATTACAGGTAGTCTATTGCTAATCTGGCCACCTGTAATTCAGTTTCACTGCTAATCCAGATATAAATTTCAGGAAGCACAATATCAAATTTTCAGGATCATGGCAATGATCAACTTTCTTGGGAAATCAATAGAAAAACAAATCACGGATATATTTGAATTTCTATGACATGATCTTTTTTTTTTTGTTATGTTTAAGTGGAAGAGTATATTGTTACGGACAATCGAGGAGAGAAAGAGACGAGAGGAGGGGAGCAAGGAGAGAAAGAGACGAGAGGAGGGGAGCAAGGAGAGAAACAGACGAGAGGAG
>VCCN01007298.1:5810324-5821240 GCA_006491835.1 Architeuthis dux
CAATAGAAACTGTCATGTGACCAATGTCTATTGGCAGCATGCTGTGTTGGGGTGATCAATTAAAATTTGGGAAAAAGGGTGATCAATGAATAAGTTACTTCTCTCGCTTTTTGTTAGACAAAAAACAAGCATGCACACCAAGGGACAAATTTAGCATAAACTTACATCGTAAATTGAACTCCCCACTACAAACCTATTTTGGGGAGGAATTTTGAAAAAACAAAAAAAACGTTTTTTCTAGAAATAGTAAGGAGTAAATGTTTAAATTTTCAACCCTCTAGCTCTATTGGCCTGTACATGTGATACATACATAGCCAGCCAGCCAGCCGGACCAGCTTAAAAACTGAAGAAACCCATGTTGACAGTTTTGGTGACAGCTTTGGTTGATGGTTTCTAATATATATATATGCACATATATAACGGCATTCAATATTTCCAACTCCCACTATAAATGCAGTGTCATGACCTCTGCACAACAGGTTGGCTTGTGCTATTTTTAAAAGCACTTCCTGCTTGTCTAGACAGTTGACCTTGGGGTCAACCTTAGCATCTCGAGTTTGCTGTGCTTTTAGGTCACCAATCAGAGTCAACTTGTGGGGTGAGCCTGGTTGCATCTATTTGGCGTCTCCTAAATCAGGCATATCTAAAGATCAGCTAAATCTTCTCAATGCTAACCACACTCTATTCTATTTTTCCTCCCTATTGTCTCAACTACTAACCAGTACTAAAAGCCACTAACTAAAGCTAATATTTAAGAAGAAACAGACGAACTGAAGAACTTGACTGATAACCTTGTGATTCTACATAGAAAAAAAAAGGTAGGTTGTCTTTTATATATATTGTTTGACTTTGTGACTTCCTTCGAAGCCCAAGTCATCACATGTTACCCATTGCTCTGGAATTGTATTAGAGTGTATTTTTTCTGAAGTTTGAGCTTTTTCAGTTACAGATGGGTTGGGAACAGCATCTAAAACAAGTTTTGGTTTATTTCTACTAACAATTTTGACTTAGTCAGAGACTCTATTGTTTGGTGTTTTCTCCAGTTTCAAAAAACTGTTTTAGAAATTATCAACCAAAACTTCAGTTTTCAAATTGGTCCGGCTGGCTGGTTGGATATGTATGTATCACGTGTACAACAGATCCAATGGAGCTAGAGTGTTGAAAATTTAAATATTTACTCCTTATTATGTCTAGTAATACAGTCTTTTTGTTTTTTGAAAATTCTAAAATAGGTTTTTAGTTCAATTTGCAATATAAGTTTATGCTAAATTGATCCCTTAGTTTGTGTCCAGCAGCATTAATGCTTGTTTTTTTTAAGATTCAGACTTTTTAGTGAGCACTGCCCAACAAAAGGCGAGAAGTAATTTATTCATTGATAACCCCTTTTTCCAATTTTTTAATTGATCACCCCCAACGCGGCATGCTGCCAAACAACATTGGTCACTATTGAGTGACTAACCAGACCTGTTTTTTCTGGGCTTGAAGGTAAAATCCAAATCTTTTCGGCAATTTTTTAAAGCCACTTGCTTCATTACGTTTTTTAATAATACTATTATAATACTGACTTGTATAGGCAATTCTTTTCCTATTTTCTCAGCATTTATTACAAACAGCACTAACTGACGCATCAAGTAAAAATAAAAATGTGTGGCAAGTGGAATAAATAGTTAAATTTGTTGTTGAAGAGAGAGAGAGAAGGCCTCCTTCTGTCCTGGTAGACAATGGAATATCACTGAAGTGACCTCTCCAGTACACACATCTTAGGCATAGCATATCGAGATCTTGGGATGCTGTAATGAAATACACTCAGGTCGTGTGTTTTTAAGTAAATGTAATTCCTGAAAATAAACTTCATGTTATACCTGGGCTTTTTGCCATTGTTGGGAAGTTTAAATGCAAGGTTTGTTATTTGATGCAAAACTTTATCCATTTTTAGAAAGATTTATGAATAACGCAATTGTACAAGTTTTCCACAGGTGGGTGTAGATTTTTACAACTCACTGTATACACAATCTCATGAAACATGTAATCAACATGCACATATAAGCTCCCTATCCCAGTCAAGTAACTTTTAAAATTTTTCATTTATCTCTTTGTCGTTTTAGTTCTGACTTTGCCTTTTGTTATTCATATATATTCATACTGTATCAAATTACCTCATGCAGCTGCCTTTCAGGCAACTTGATTAGACACCTTTATTTACCTAGATAGATAGATAGATATTTACACAGCTAGGCTTTGTTCAACACAGTGCCAAATGGTAGGTAATAAGATTGTGTTTTGCTAATCTTCGAAGTTAGAAGGTTCCAGTCGTCCTTGAAAATCAGGATTCAGAATTCTGTTGTTTGTTTGTTTTTTTTTTTTGTTTTTTTTTGTTTTTTTTTTTTGTTTTTTTTGGGGGGGGGCTGTTACCTGGACTTGAATATTGACCAATGGCACTAGTGGGAAATACTCAACACAGTCATCAAGCAGATATATGGAGACTTTTAACTGCTATAGTAGTAGAGGTCTGGTTAGTCCCTCAATAGAAACCGTCACATGACCAACATCTTTTGGCAGCATGTAGTGTTGGGTGTGATCAATTAAAAAATTGGAAAAAGGGATGATCAATGAATAAGTTACTTCTCTTGCCTTTTGTTGGGCAGTGACCACTAATTAGTCTGAATTTCCCAAAAAAGCGTGAATGCTGCCGGACCTAAACTAAGGGATCAATTTAGCATAAACTTACATTGAAAATTGAACCCTCCCACTAAAAATCTATTTAGGGGTAGAATTTTCAAAAAATAAAAAAAATGTTTTTTTGTAAACATATATAAGGAGTAAATGTTGAAATTTCCAGCCGTCTAGCTCCATTGGTACAGCCTGTATGCATGACACATACATACATAGCCAGCCAGCCAGACCCACTTAAAAACTGATGAAACCTATGTTGACAGTTTTTGTTGACGGTTTCTAATAATGATAGGGATGATATGGTAGAAAATATAATATGATGAGGTATCATTAGTAACTTGTGTCAAGTCCTAATTCTCAGTTTGGTCATTTAGTGTTCAGGACCAAGGAAGAAAATGACAAAAAGATGGGTTTAAAACTTAACAAGAACTATTGTTTATTTTAACTGGCACATTAACTCTTTATAGGGCACCCCTAAAACAATTTTAGATATCCAAACAACCTTTTTGTATGCTAAACTAGACCTAATTACAAGATATTTTCATTTTAAGTTTTCTGAAATTGTTTTGTTTATGGGGGCAAAACCCTGTCTGATGAAGTGATCATATGTGGCCAAAAATAGAAAATACAAGAAAGTTTTTAAAAATTATTAAAGCATAACATTCAATATAATGAATAGATGCAAAAAACTGATATTGACAAAAGAAATAACACTTCCAAGTTGATTTTAAAATTTTATTGTGCAGGCCAAAAACAGGCTAATTTAATGGGGTGTGGTATGCCTCAAAACAGTTTCTGTCTTTGTTCAAGCACAAGTGTACTTTGCAAAGCTTGCAGACCACATTGATGCGGATTATGTTGTCTTTGTGGCTACAATATTTGCATGTGGCTGACAGGTCCTCAGGTGATCATATATAGTCACTTGCCCCATAAAGGGTTAAGAACACAAAACGGATCTGTCACCAGAGTGTTTTGTATAGTATATAATATTATATAATATAATATTATATATTCATATAAAGACCATAGTCACCAAGTTTGTTTCTTTCTTTCTTTGTCTGTTCACGTCACAGTGACGATATAAGTTGTACTCTCTTCCTCTCTTTAAAGCTGATTAAAGACATGTGAGTGAATGTGGCCAGCAGCTACAGTGTGTCTGACTGCTGTAGCTGTGTAGCTGTGTCTGTATGTCAGTTTGCTGTGTCCGTGTGTAAGTTTTGCAGGAAAACATAAGTTTTACTCTCTTCCTCTCTTTAAATCTGATTAAAGAAAGTAAGAGAGTGAGACTTACGTGACTGAAAACGATGTTTGAAAACAGAAATATTCTAAAATATTAATCTAACATAACATAAAAAATCCCGTCATTTTTGATGGTACAATGCTAGAATGATAATAAAATTTGGTGAGAGTTTTGGTTGACGGTTTTTAATATAATAATAATGATATAATATAATAACACTCGACCTCAGGGCCTCTGAGAGGAATTTTATCATGAGATAAAAAGTTTCTTTTGGGTTCCCTTCCCTTCTCCATTAGTCACTCTGTTTTTATCCACTTCAGACATGCAGATATTTTCTTAGATCCCAGGAAATTCCTGGGCCTCCTTTGGACCCCTAACACACACAACCCTCTCTTAGGCTCTGCTCGACCTCAGCATACTCGGATTGTCATCAACAAAAAAAGAGGATATATATTAAGAGGCTCCAAGATCAGGCAGAGGCTGCATTTGCATAGATCTGGCACACCCACACTGTGACGGAAACCAACAAAGCCTGGTGGTAGCATGAGGTACTGCTAGGGTGCCCTGGGTTAATGGTAATGATGCTTCGAAACCATGTCCGACCCCAGGCTCATTATCTGATGAAGACTTTGTTGGAGGCACTGCTGCTGTTTTTGCTGTTGTAGTTGTATTAATTTATTTATAATATAATATAATATACAGTACCTGTCATAAGTATTTGAACAGACAACCATTCTGTTTCTAATCGCCTGGCTTTGAGAGTTAAAAACAGAAACATTATGCAAGAAGAACCAAATTTGTTGTACATAAGTTGTTACTAGAGTTCAAAGGTTGATTGAAAGTTCTGTTGTATTAACACAGAGTTTCTCAACCTGAGTGATATCACTCTTGGGTGGGCGGAGAGCAACTGTGCAGAAAATGGTGGGCGTTTTGAAATTTTGGTAGGCGGTATAGGGTTTTGAGTATTAAAGTCTGTAACTGACAATAAAGAATGAGTCAACAGCAACATTTTCTATTATTAATTTACCAAGCAGCAATGTGATATTGCACATTATGTAGGTGGGTAGAGAAATGGTGTAAATGTTTTGTGTAGGTGTGCATACTGTACTACACACTCTGTAGGTAGATATGTGGTTAAAGATGGCTAATTTTAATCTCAATATGTCTGCACTAGCTGCGTTGCACCAGACACAGGGATCGCATTGATGATAACTAAAAACAGTGCGTGTGTTTCAAACATTTGATGTTACTACTTTACATTACTTTAATTAAAGAATTTTGTAATATGAAAGCTGTTCATTTTTATTGTTTTGTAAGAGTTTAACATTTTTTGGTATTCTTTTGAATATTCACTATACAGGTTGGCGGTGGAAAAACTTTCCATGTGAAAGTGGGTGGTGACACCAAAAAGGTTGAGAACCCCCGTATTAACAGAAGAAAGTATAGTAAAGACAAGACTAGACTAGACCAGGCAATGCAAGAAATGGCGATAAATAATTACTTCAAGGAGTTTTTAGGACAATTGATCTCTTTCTTGTTTATGTTGTTAACAGGATGTTTTGGCCGATCCGTTCTACGGCCGTCTTCAGGTGTACTGTCTGAATGTAATGGTGGTAAACAGAAGCAATGCTTATAACTTAGGATACATGTGTTTTTCTTTCCTTTCTTTGTTAGGGCAGAATTTCCATACTTTGTCCCTGTTGAGCCACACTGAGTTATCTGACTTATACACTCAGCCAACATGTTTATGTATGCTGCTTCTTTGATTTTTCTCAGTTTCCAACTGCATTCTCTGTCTATAACACAGATTTCTTCCCAGAGAGGATAGTGTTCACCTTTCTCTCACTAATTACTGATTAAAAGTGTGTATGTAGGTAAGGCAGTATGTAGGTAAGGCAGTATGTAGGTGAGGCAGTATGTAGGTAAGGCAGTATGTAGGTAACGCAGTGTGTTGTGTGAGTGTAGGGATTAGCAGTAGGGCATGTTCATTTCCTAAGGTAAACAAAGGTTTACATTGGTAGAGCGCGCACATTTGGTAGACCACATAGTACAGTAGCACCCATGTGACTTATATACAGGTAAAAAACTGAGACTAAAATATCATAAGCACATAGGTGGTGCCACTCATCAACTGCTGAAACTTATATATGAGTATATATAGTGATATTATAAAATACATAATATCAAAATATAATATAGTTGGTGGAGTTTTTGGATACTGTTTTTTTTTCCAACTTGTCAATGCAGTTAGAGGAAATCAAGGGTCTCATTTAACACAGAGACACATGACCACTTTTAGAGGAGCCCAGCAGTCTATCTAACGAAACAAACACTTTTTTATATAAGAAATTGCAGGAAGTGATGAAATAACTTTCTTGGGGGTCATACTTAGAACATAATGCTGAACAGAGACTGAGTATTTATCTTCTCTCTGGTTATTAAAATCTATTTGCCTTCATCTCTGTTGATTGTTGGCAACAATCATACATATATGTTCTTTATGATATTTCCTCTCTCATCCAAGTTTCTTAAAGGGTCCAGTGTATATTGAATTCGTACTGTTGGATCAGACATACGCATGCACACACATGCACACACACATACTAAAATCTTCTTCTGCCAAATGCTAGAGAGAACTTCTTAACTGCGACACACAAAGCAGAAACAAAATAAACTTAGTGTTGGCTGAAAAAAATAAACAAATACTAATAGTAACTAACTCGTCTGAAGCACTCACTGACATTCCCTCAATATTGCTCTGCCCCAGCAAGGTTTGAATCATATCCATTTTTAGAACTAAAAGGATGTATTCTCTATAGTTTTGAGAAGGGTCATTAATATTGAAATGTCGACTAAATGCATTAGCCAGACAGGTGCGGATTTCAACCCGATGTGGCCTCCACTTCTCAACAAATCCAAACCCAACAGAACAAAGACACAGAAACACCAGGGCCATGCGCTATAAGGACTACCCCCCCCTTTAAGCATAATTTCTGTTTAACCCATCACACTCGGATTTTCCACCTGAAGAAGGCCGAAGAATGGATCGGCCGAAACGTTGTGTTTCTAACACAAATAACAAGAAGGAGTTCAACCGTCCGAAGAACTATTTCAATAAAAGGATGTAAATTCAAACAAGCTCCTCTATCCATAATATTCTGCCCAGAAAAATCTAATTTGAATTTTTTCTTCCTGTAATGAATCAGTTCTACTTCTAGTCAATGTCCTGAGAACAAAGTGAAGTTTTATGCAATAATAAATATATTGATTTTTCTATATTTTTTGCTTTGTTTGTTATAAAGATTTATTTGAATAGCTGTTAGAAACCATCAACCAAAACTGTCACCAAAACTGTCAACATAGGTTTCTTCAGTTTTTAAGCTGGTCTGGCTGGCTATCCATGTATGTATGTATGTATGTATATATCGCACAAAACAGTTCATACCAATGGAGCTCGAATGCTCTTTCAACATTTACTCCTTATTACATCAAGAAATAACTTTTGTTTTTTGAAAATTCTCCCCCTAATTAGGTTTTTAGTGGGCGAGGGGTTCAATTTGCAATGTAAGTTTATGCTAAATTGGTCCCTTAGTTTGTGTCCGACAGCATTCATGCCTGTTTTTTTTGAAAATTCAAACTTTTTTAGTGATCACTGCCCAACAAAATGTGAGAGAAGTAACTTATTCATTGATCAGCCCTTTTTCGAATTTTTTAATTTATCACCCCCAATACAGCATGCTGCCAAAAGATGTTGGTCAAGTGACGGTTTCTGTTGAGGGACTAAGCAGACCTTTGATATTTGTTTTCAGAAACCACAATAACACTCTCAATGCTGTATGTGTGGTGCATTCACTCTATGAGGTATTGTAACAACAACAACAGCAAAAAATAATATTTACATACGGCTAACCAAGTTGGTAAAATTATTCTTTAGGAATGGGAATTAAACCTTTTTAATGTTCCAAAGGAGAGCAAGACATCCAGTCACAGAGTTTGGGAGAGAACCAACAAGCTGAGGAGGTTTTTCACATGAGAACCCCCTGAACGCCCTTATAGTTCTGAGCATTTTCTTTCTCTCCCCCTCTCATCTCTCTCTCTTTCTCTTTCTCTCTCTCTCTCTCTCTTAAAAAAAAAGAGAATCAGGAAATGGACAGGAAGTCAAAGTTCCAAATTAGTAATTATATGAGGTCAGACTACTCATAGAGAAGGTCCCTCCTTACAGAGCAATCCACACCCCATGCTTAGCTCTATTTATTTATTCTTCCTTAATTTCTTTTTTTTTCCAGCAGGGAGTGGTTTAGCCAGGAGATTTGTGAGATTATCAACTCAACAGTTGATAACAGATCTTTCGGGAGTTTAGTACAAAGAAAAGTAATGTTACCACTCTGAGACTTGACCAATATTCTTATCACTGTTATTTTTGCTGCAACTTATACTGCGATTTCTCTGTCCCTCTCACTCACGCACACTCATATACAAATGTACGCTACTGTTGCTTGGTATGGCGTAACAGTTACCAGGCATGGTAAAACGGAACCGTCCAACCAAGTTCGAGTTTTGTCCGAGGCTGCTTATGTTCACTCACACTAATGCCCTTGGAAACAGCATCAATCAACTTCTCCCCCCAGCTACGGGTAAACAGCAGAGCAACTCGAGCCCTTTACCCCTGTGAGGCAGTTCAAACAAGAGAAGGTACCTTCTTTCTGTTAACTCCTGCTGCAAAAAAGGCTGCTAGGTGTGATGCCTTATTTTAACACAGGAAAACAACCTTGGAAGCTGGGAGAGTAGGATTGTCTCTGTGCAATGACCCTGTCACTTTAAAAACATTTATGCACAGGTTGCTATGCAAATCTCTGTACAACCACTGTGTTATGTTAATATATCATATACAAGGAAAGATAACTCTGAAAGGGAGTTCCAGTATGAAAAGACCTGCCATATGAAGACAGACTCAGAATACTACAGCTACCCACTTTACAATACAGGAGATTGAGAAGTGACCTGATACACATCTACAAAATGATACACCGCATGGTAGAAATGGACGCAGACACTCACTGTAAGATGTGCATACAGAGCAAACTCATACTACAGAGAACACCAAGAACAACAAGAAGAGGTCACTGCCACAAATACCAGATACACCACCACCCTGGTATTAGAGACAGATTCTTGACATCAAGATCCCTTTCATACTGGAACTCCCTTTCAGACAAAACAGTAAACTCTGTTTCTGTTAACATGTTCAAAAACAACCTAACAAAAGAAACTAGCATAATACACAAGTATAAACATTTCTAAAATACTCACACCTTAAATGCTAACCCCTATTAGATCTGTTAGATGTATCTTCAGTTCATACTCTTTATGATAACTTTATATCAAAATACATCACCTGTGTGAATTTAAAGTAAAACTGGGCACAAACTAGTGACCAATTTAGTATAAACTTTCATTGCATATGAGCATTGGAAGTATATTAAATGAATATTTTGTAAGTGTCCAAATACTTGTTTTGCCTCACTGTATGTATCTATGTATGTATCCGGACTTCGCCCAGCCCTAACAGGACATAGTAGAAACTTGAAATTTTCCACACATACCCGCCTCAATGAGTAGGAGAAATGTTTTTTTGTTTTTTGAAAATTTCCCCCCAAGTAGGTTTTTAGAGCGGGGGGGTTAATAGGCAATGTAAGTTTATACTAAATTGGTCACTAATTTGTGTCCACTTGTTTTTTTAAAATACAGACCTTTTTAGTGATCACAGTCCAACTTTTTAATTGATCACCCCCAACACAGCATATATGTGTGGCAGTGATTCATAATTTCCCTTGGAATGCTTGTCTGTTTTTGTTTTTTGTTATGTTTTTTTTAATTGAAAGGAGATATACAAATATTTTAATTCTCAAATAAGAAACAGATACCTACAAACAAATCTAATACATACTAATATTAAATAAAGTATCATCACTGTAATGATTTTAAAAAAATAGTAAATTAGAACTTAGTGCATTTAACTCTTAGATTCATAGACTGCTAATAACTGCTTGTAATTGACAGTGAAACTCTTCAATGAATAGAATTTAAAATAATGGAACTATTCTGTGAATTGAATAGAAAAAGAATATTAAAGAATCCACCAAATGGTCAAAGGGAGATAATTCTAATCAGGAGTTATTTCCCTTGATAATGACGTTCAATTTTCATTTATTGAATTTAAGAGTTAAAATGACACAGCAAATTTTGTTTTGTTTAATTGTTAAAATATCAACGCCTACAAAACATAACCACCTGATATTTCTTTGATATAAGTTTAATCATTCTGAAATGCCTGTATATCTCACATAAGTATAAACTTATCAAGAATGTGTAGTAGAATAGGAGTTGTCGCCAATGTGTAAAAGAAGAAGACTGCATTGGAATAAGAAATAACAAATTTATATGCATGTATCATTGAGGTGACTGAGGTCAGCACACTGGGTTGGTGAGAGTTCAACCAGAGGTCAGTCAAGTGGATGCAAACACCCATGATTGAGTCTATCTAAGATGTATGCTTGTGAGTTGTTCCCAGTAGAACTAACTGATGTCTATCAATTTGGTGCCTTTTATATAAAGGGTAAAGTGGATCCAGAGAAGACCAGTGTTGTAATATATATTTTTTCATGCTGAGCTCTGATTGGCTTGAGTGGTAGCATAATCCTTTTAAAGTAATAAAACGAGTCTCAACTCTATGTAGCATAAATTGTTACAAATGAAAATATTCTTTTTAATAAAGAGATCTCTCAGTTACAAAATTTGATCAAGAAATGAGAAAATATATTTTACTTTTTTATTATTACAATGCGGATTCATATCTTTTGTGCAGACACATATACTTGTGGAGCTAATTATATAAACTACTAAAAATATTGTGTTGGATGGTTGGGTTACTACCTTAAGACTACTACAATTGCTGATATCATCTGCCTACTACCTTATCATGACACATTGAAAAGTATATGAA
>VCCN01007298.1:5865187-5875617 GCA_006491835.1 Architeuthis dux
GCTGGACACAAACTAAGGGACTAGTTTAGCATAAGCTTACATTGTAAATTGAACCACCCCACCTAAAAACCTCTTTTGGGGGGAAATTTAAAAAAATCAAAAAACTGTTAAGGAGTAAATGTTTAAATGTACACACCATACATACATAGATAGCCAGTCAGCCAGACCAACTTAAAAACTGTAGAAACCTATGTTGACAGTTTTGGTGACAGCTTTGGTTGACGGTTTCTAAAAATCTCAAACAAAAGATTCTCTGTCTGCCAGAACCTTTTTTCTGTTGCTTTTGTTATTCTCTCTCCACACATATCTTTTTTGTTTATTTTGATATTGTTACAATGCTGTTGAAAAATGTCTGTTGCCCATCTCTGTTAGCATATGTTTCTTACATCATTACCACAGGCCATATTTATGTAGTCAGCATTTGCAATTAGAGACATCCATGATGATGCAAAAAAAGATAAAGAAAAAAACTCCAAAAAACAAAGCAAAGACTGTTGATGAAATCTACTCCCAAACTAGTCATTAAAAACTGACAATTCTGTTATATTGACCAAATAGTGGTCAATATTTATACAGCCAGACAAACTGTTCCTAAAACCACCTTTTAATTTTGAGATTTACAAAAAAATAATTCAATGATTTTAACTTTTCCTCAGATTTGTTAAAAGGAGCTAATGTAGATGGGATTAAAACTAATATTATATCTAGCTAACTCCCATTATTAAATATTATCTGACTCCAATAAAGGTTACAGTAAAAACAATAACTATACTAAGGGCGTCATAGACGCAGTAATAGTAGTGGCTGGCTAGAAGGCTTAAGGGTCTGACTGCCCGTAAGTAAAGCTAGCGTGCTGATGCGACTAGAGAAAGAAAGAGGGTAATGTTACAATGCGCATAAGAGAGATCTTTCTTTCTGCGCGTGTTTCTGCAGTAGTAAAAGGAAATGAAATAACTGCATGTGCAAGGAATGCAGTTCGCACACAGTAACACTATGCAATGAGATTAAAGAAAATCAAAATACTCTGCAATGATAATAAGTAGTATATTTATTACTGAAGAATAATAACAAAAAGTAGTCCCCAGCTAAGAAGAAGGAAGGAATGCATTTTAAAGTGTTTGTATTCTACTTAGTAAAAGTGTCTGTAGTTTGTTGAAGATGTTAGGAAAGATAGTGTGTGTGTATGTATGATTGTGTATGAATGCATACATACATAATCAAAATTCGGAACAGTCATAGATTTGTTTAGGTAAACAAATCTGGACTGAACAAAGATGAAGAATTGCTGGGTTTCTTATAGTAAGAGGTGAGTGGAGGATGTGTGAGGTCAGAATTGTGGTGTGTTGGACTGGGTATCATCAAAAGTTCCAAGATGTAATGTGAAGTGACAAGAAACATGATTTTGCCAGACTTTTTGTCTGCAAAGCATATTATGTTCTAGTCAAGTATGGATTTTTCATGTCCTGAAAATTGGTTATCTAAAAGACGAGATAACTTGGTTCTTGGAATAACAAAGGAAATTGAGTCAAGTGTATGCATCTGCTACAGATTCTAGCCAATGTGGGGCTGGACAACAAAGGTTAGGTCTACATTTTAAGCCTTTTTTTAGCAACATGGATTGGAAATTAAGAACAAGCCTCTAGTGAGACTCAAGCTCGCATTTTCCCTTGGGAATCTTGTCTTAAGGTAACAGCTGCTTACCGAATAGATATCACTAGCTGCAGTCATTGAAATAAAGAATTGGAATAAAGAATAAAGAATATCTATATGGTTAGATTTGAATGACAGCAATTGGTGGTCACTGTTGTCTAATTGGTAGAGACAGGCCTCCTGAGGAAAAAGATTGGGATCCAAATGGCTTATTACTTATTTCTGATTAGCATTGCTTACTATTGTGAGAAAAAGCACTTCTCATCAACTGCACTGAATAATGCAGACGGAGAGAGGAATTCTTATCTAGTGTAATATTGGATGCTAATCAGCCGACAGAAGGAGAACAAATGCAATCTTACCTTTTAGGGTTTTATTAACAACAAGAAATGACATTGTGAAATACTGCAACGTGGTCAATATAAAAAGGTGGGTTGCAATAAGATTGCTCCTTATTGAGGCTTTACACTTAGCCTCATAGTTAATGAGTATTTTAAACCCTGCAAGGTGAAATTCGAAGAACATCTGTTTGTATACAAGTTGAAGGGGCAAACATCAGCCCTTTGGTCCTGCACTCCCTTGTGGGTAAACTGGTTCTCTGACTCCTGGGTGACATTGTGATGTCAACACATCTCGTCAGACGTGAATTACCAAATTGTAGTAGCATCCGCTGAGGATCCGATTTTAGGACGGGTTCTAAGAGGAGTGTCTGTGAAATGTCTTGTAAAGAGACTTGCTTCATTCAGAAGTGTACTGTACAATCTGCTGCTGTTTCTGTCTAATGCTGTGTGTTGCTGCGTGTGTAGAATAAATGGTACATTTATAACAAAACTTAAAACATTAACCTTCCTCTACTTTTCCCACCAGACCATGTGGTTCTGGCTCACAATAGAATGGATTTCGCCCCATTACCTAAAGGGGAAACAGCATTTATTCTCCCAGCGTTGGCCATCATTTATACGGTAAAAATTATATTTTTTCCGACATTATCAACCATAGAATGATAGTCTGAGAGTTGTGATGAAAAGCAACTGAAATTAAAATGAAAGAAATACAAATCGATAACAATTTTAAAAAAAGGTTCTTACTTACATGAATTAAAACTATTCAGGTAAAAGTCTACATTCCTAGGTTATAAAGTAAGGATAAAACTTAGTAACAATCCATTTCAAGGTATACACACTTCCCACTGACTCATGAGCATGTATTTTACTATGCTTCTTGCCAAAGCAAAAATGCAAGAAAAGAGGATTTTTCGTAGTGCTGTAAGGTTTCCTATAGTGATTTCTTTTCTTTTTTACATCTGACACAACAAAATTCTCTGTCAAACATGACTTAAGAAGCTGTTTTTTGTCAAGACAACACTGTGTAATCTGTAATACCTATTTAACAAAACGTTTTTCTAATTTTATCAAATATTCGATCAGTAAGATCTTAAACATAAATCATTTTAATTAAATAAATTTAAAAAATGAATTAAATAACAGAGAAAATAAACAAAAACTACCTATAAAATGTTTTAAAAAGATATATAAAACAGTAACACTAAACAACAAACATGAATTAACTTATTATTGTAAATTGCATTAGATTTATATATTTTGATTCTATTTCATTTTAAATCCTGTCTAGATAGTCATTTTCGCCTTTAAAAATGAAACACGGCCGAAATGTCCAGATTTGAAATATTGGTGGCTGAGTTGTCCGTGGCCGACTTGTCCAGGCCGAACAGTTTGGGCTGACTTGTCCATGGCCGAATTGTCCTAGATTCATCATTCTTGGAATATTTTTAAGTAATCTAACTAAAAAAAATATTTTTTGTATTAGAAGCATCCATCCTCTTACAGACAAATAGAATGTATATATGTATGAGAGTAAAATTCAACTTGTTTTTTCTGCTATGTTCAAAGTGGATCTGATAAGATAAAATTACCAAACAAAGTTTAATTTGTGGGGATAATCAATAAAGCTGCTATATTCTGGCCAATGCCGGATAAACTATTTCAAATATAATACAGTTTGACCATTGGCTAATCTGGCCACCTGTAATCAGGTTCCAGTTAAGACTTGGACATTCTCTAATGAGTGCAATTATCTAGGTGCTACCTGGTAAATTTCTTTTAGATATTCTTTGGTCTTTACACCTGTGGTGCTTTTTCTGAGCAAACACTTATTATCATTTCCTCTGAAAACCACTGTATTTGATGGCATATAAGACCCCCCCACCCCTTATTTCAGCAGGGAAGAAAATGTATTTCCCTGAATTCCTCTCATTTGTCCCCTAACTTTTTGAAAAACTTCTCCTCAAATTCTAGCCAATGTGGGGCTGGACGACAAAGGTTAGGTTTACCTTTTGAGCCCTTTTTTTTGGAGAGGGGGGGGGGGCTTATATACCGTCAAATACTGTAATTGTAAAGTCATTGAACTGATCTGTTACTACTGTTTTGGTGATACTGTTGATGTGAACTTGAAAACACAGGCAAGTCATTCTTATTTGTTTTTCTGCATTTATTATTATCCCCCGTCTCTTAAGAGACAACTCCCAATGGAGTATGGAGGCCAGTTTCTGTTGCACGCGTCAGCTTAGTGATCCTTGCAAGTCTGGTCGAGAATAAGACTTTATTCCAAGTTTTTATGACCACCCCCTTGGCAGGATGCAAGTCCACAGAAGGCATACCTCAACCCTAATTATACAGCTTAGAGTGTACTCAATTAGCAACTGAGTGCACAGGGAAAATTGTCCTAATGACAAGTTTTTCACACTCTTTGATCATACCGGGAATGAGAAATATTTTTTTTACATCCCAATAAGCTCAGTGCAGGTTTATTGGGGGGGCACCATAGATGTTTGCATCATGGGTGTGTCAAGGGTGAAATAGCCTAATGGAGCCCATCCCGCTTCAGGTTGGTTTTAAATCAGAGTTATCCATCCTCTAGACCAGTTGCCAGCCACCACAGCTAGTGAGCCCAGTCTGCCCTACTATTTAATCATAGTGGCGGTTGGATTCATGTTTTTCCAAGGGCATTAGTGAGAAATAAACACAAATTGTCTCACCCACAGTTTGAATTATTATATATAAAATAAAAATTTTCAGTAATCATCTTCAGTCGGAATAGAAGTAGGAGTGGAGTTTGACCCTGCTGCAGCCAGGCTTGTTTAGATTTTATTTTTACTCTTTTAATCTTGTATCAGCACTACCAGACACACATTTTTGCCCAGAATATGGCAAATATGTATGAGTACATCTTGTAAACACCTTCTAAAAGTGGTTTGGGGTATTTTGGGAAAAAAATGCTTTTTTTGCGAAAAAAATGCTTTTTTTGCGAAAAAAATGCTTTTTTTGCGAAAAAAAGCAATTTTTGATGAACGAGTATCACTTTTCAGATGAAATAGTTGCAGTGGTAGACACACACACGCATGCACCCACCCATTCCTAAATCAGGTAAAAAAGTTGAGTAAATTTTTTATTATTTGCTTTTAACTTGATAAAGTATTGTAAACCAGGGCTGGGCTTCTGAAAGTCAGGGTCGCGATACCTCTGGGGGTTCCATGAAGATTATTGGGGTCGCAGAAATATTTAAAAATCTTTTTTAAAGAATAATGTTTTGGGATTTTGGGAAAAAATGCTTTTTTTGCGAAAAAAACTTTTGGGGTGGGGGGGTCTTTTGGGATTGTGTCAGCGCTACTGGATATACTACAGTGATTCACTTAATGGTTGGTGTAGCATGTTATTATTTTGTTTTCTGAATATATTTCCCACATGTGCTGTAGACTCATTGTGGAGCATAGGGCTGCAACTACTCTGCTGCAGTTTCAGTAGCAAGTAGGTTTCACAGGGTGGAGTTGCTAGCCTAACCTTCCTCCTTTACCCTGGCTTGGGACCAGCTATGGTGACTGCCAGAGACTGTCAGATTAACCTTCTCTAAGATGGACTGCCTTCAAGGGATAAAGAACTCCAACTGTCCTGCAGCTGAGGGGAGAAGTGGATTCATGGCATTAGTGTGAAGTAAATATAAACAGTCTTGACCAAGACTCGAACTCAGCCTGCCAATTCCATTTTCTGTGCCGGTAACTGTTACGCCACTCCAATTTTTTTCCCTCACGCGAGTATTGTCTTATTTAACTCTCCCTTTCAGACTTGTAACTCTGCTTAGTTGTAAATTCTTGCAAACCATTTTAGAAGTGGCACTAATCGACTTTCTTGTGCAAGTCAATGCAATTACTTCTTGTTCTACCTGAACTTCATTAAAATTTCTCACGCAAGTCAATGCAATTACTTCTTGTTCTACCTGCACTTCATTAAAACTACACTCGCTCTTAGCTTAAGTGTTTCTTTACCTTTTATAATCCGACTTGTACCAATTTACAGGTAGGATGAGGTGGTTAGCTATTGGATTGGCAGTGTTTACCTAATATAATCACCTGCATTCTGGCAAAATCATTAGTCTGGTATCCCACAGGTTTCAGTGATGCCTATTTAGTAATGGTTGACCAGTGCAATGAAATTATCTTTTCTGCATTCCTTCATCTTAGAGCAAAATCTAACCTCGCACAAGGTCTGTCCGAAAAGTCATTTAATATATAACAAAAAAATAGCCTACCTAGGACAATGGCACCTTAGTCCCCTTTAAAGTACTTCCCTTGGGACCTCACACACTCATCCCAGCATCCCTTTCACTTTTCAAAACAGTTTACAATGTCCTTTTTCGAGATCGCCATCAATCTCGTCCATATTCCAAAATCTCTTTGGGAAAAGTCAGAGGTCTCAGGAAGCCAAATCTGGAAAATCAAAAAACTCTACATGAAGAATGACCCGCTCAATCATTATAAATGCGATGGTCACACAGTACACACACTCACTCAATGGCATCTTGCTGCTGATTGAGTAACCCTATGGGAGAGTGTTTGTTCACACATGTGCTGTAAAATCCCCTCTGATTGGTTGCCAAGTTACATCAATACTGTGAAACTGGTTCTTGAGATATTCAAAATGGCTGGATACCTTTTGAAAAGACCACATATGAAAATGCTCTTTGATTGATTACTGTTCAATGAAAAGTTTATATGATATAAATAACAGTAAGAAAAATGATTTTATCTTTTCTGTAATCAATTCTTATCTTTCTTAAGGTAAATATATGATAATGGGACTCACTAACCCATCACCTGAGAGAAACAAGAACTTGAACCTCTCATTCATTCACCATCTATTAAACTAATCACTGCTGAATTGAATATACAAGTGCTACTAAAAGTAATTATTATTTTAATTTACTTCTAGTGACTTATATAATATATTGTCTATAACTTGAGAAAAATCATTAACATTCCAAATTTTGGATGAAGTTTACATCAGGCACCCTAAAAATTGTTGAATTGAAAAGGGACACATTTTGTCTCAACACCGGAAATGTTCAAAGATACTTACATTCAATAAAAAAATAGGTTGTTTTTTTTTTAAACTAACAAATTTTCGAAGTTACTAAGATACTTTCTGCCGGTAAAATAAAAAGTATTTTTTGTGCTTTCAATCCAACTATTCTTCATAAAACTAGGTTTTGGCTTTTATAGCGACTATTAGAGTTTAAATTTAAACTGTCATCTTGGTGTAATAAATAGAAAAAGAAGGTTGGATTGAAAGCACAAAAAATACCTTCGAAAATTTTTTAGTTTTAAAAAAAAAAGTCAACCTATTTTTTATCGAATGTAAGTAACTTTCAACATTGCCGGTGTCGAGGCAAAATGTGTCCCTTTTTGATTCAACAATTTTTAGGGTGTCTGATGTACACTCCATCCCAAATGTTCTTCAGAAAATTGAACTGCTTGTTCATGTTCTCCATTCTTCAGCTTTCGCCAGGTATAAAAAGCAAGAAAAATTAAGAAGAAATCTTATTTCTTCAGACAGTGTTGACAGAAAAATGGGTGTTAATATACCATCCAGATGAGTCCATTACAGCAACGATAGATACACAGACGAAACCATACCACCACCCATTGCGATTCCAATCTATACACTGGAATGGACTGATCTGGTTATTAATAAGCATTTTTCTCTCACCATTTTCTGAAGAAATAAGTTTTTTTCTTTTCTCACAGATTATACACCTTATTATGTATGATGAGTTTACTATTATTATGTCTTTGTTGTTTGTTGTTCATTCATTCTGATCTGTTTGGTTTATAACTGTATTTAGCTGTGTTTAAGAAAAGAAACAAAGACACATGTTTGCAGGGCGATTGCCTGGTCAAGAGAGACCTTCCCAGTTCCCATTTCTGGGCTCCCGTTTTCGGTACCGGAAATGGGGCTCATTAAATGGGGGCTGATGGGTAGGTTCTGATTCGGCATGTTTATTGACTTAACATACACATATACATATACATACATAAACATTACACACCTGCCAAAGGCTAAAGATTGGATTGGACAAAATATTGAATGTACTTGAAATAGGATTTTTTTGACAGCAGTTAATTGTGTCATTAAGTCAGCTTCAGTTTAGTTAGGATAAAACTAATAAGAAAATTGGTACTTAAATTTGGTATTACCGATATCAGAATAAAGATATTGGGATTGTTGTCTAATCAAGCTTGTTTGACTTTATCAAAATTTAAATCGAAAATGAATGCAAATTGTGAAAACATGCACATAAACATAGTAACTACACACATACCTTTTGTGCATATGTACACTTAAGCACACATGCCATATACTCACATGCAGACGCATAATGCATGTGCACATACACACACATATACTTACACTCACATGCCACATACTGCATACACGCATCTATGCAAGTGTATGTTTGTGTTTGTGGCATGTATGTGTGTGTGTATTTTTCATCAGTTTTGTTTGTCAGCTCTTCGTTGACAATGCACTGACAGGCTGCCATATGCATGTTCGTTTGCAACATATTTATCTACAGTTATCAGAAAGTGACCATCCGGTGAAGTGTCACAAATTCTTCTTTTTTTTTAAAATTCTTTTTATTTATCTGGGCAATATTGTTATATCATTTAAAATTCATATATATATCTACCACTTCCTCGTCCCCTTGATTCTACCATTCAAAGAATATGAACAAGTTGTCTGGAGTAGGCCCCCTCAAAATCGTAGGCCTGAGCCAAATTGCCCCACTGGCCCACCGTCTACATAGCCCTGGCTGTGTCCTCTGGTTTTACTGCAGATGAAGTCAGCATTTTCTTATCAGGTATTTTGAGCAATGGCCATCAGTATCCAATTTATGTTTGTTGTTCCAGATTCTATATTGTGGTAACAATATCAGGAACACGAAGTAATTCAATTGGCTGAACAAGATTTGGAATTCTAATGACTTCTGAATTGTTGAAATAGAACCTTTTTGAGAGACTTAGAATTAATGATAAGTTGGGTGACATATCAGGTTTACTGATGTAAATATTGAGCTGTCTACCACTTTTTTCTTTAAATGGGCATTGAAGTGGCACGCAGCTGCTAGTTGTATACACACTGGTGCTCCTCACCCACCATTGTTCTACAAGCCTTTTTTCACCCAGCCATATCGTCTTTGTATGTAACTTGTATTTACTCTGTAAGCAAGTATTGTTCTCAGGTGGGCCTAACATTGTTGTCTCTTTCCTACTTACAAATGAATTTTTACCAGGTTTCATATTACATACATGCAAACACACACATACACAAAGGAGTAGCCAAAAATAACCAGAATTATTTTTTTTAAATTACAACTTTGGAAAGAAATTGTGGGTCATTTCAAACTTGTTCCCTACCTTATATTGTGACATAAACAAATTTTGCAGAAACATGTTTCATTTTCAAGTCTGTTAACATTCGCTGGCATGAACTCCAAGACAAACTAGTCCCTTCAGATATCTCATCAATGGTCCGACAACAATCCCATTGATTGCGTGGCAAACTTTTTCAAGATTTTCATCATTTCAGTCAGATTGTGGTTGGTCTTCAAGTGACCTTTCATCACATTTGATACATGAAGACCACTCATACACTTCCTTAAAAGCTTCTCAAAGCATTACAACTATTTCAGCAAAACAAATCTTCATGCACACTCTCTGTTCTCTCAGCCATCGCAAAAATTAACCAAACCTGCTTGCAAACACCAGAATAAAAGCCACAGGAAACAAATTAGTCCAGAACCATGCCACGTGGCAGACTGGCTCGGAATAGTGTTGACCCGTGACACCTAGTGGCACAATGTACAACTGTGTCCCATTTGTGCTACTTTCAAATTCCGATTTTTTTTTGTGTTGTCAATTTACTCAAGATTAAACATACAGGTAATATAGCTGGATTACAGTAAATGATCACATATACAGATCAATATGTGCGCAGGTTCCAAAATAAGGGGTGGATCAACAGTACTCAGACCCCATATTAATACACAGTATATCCTCCTTTTGTGTTAATACAGGCCTGTACTCTCATATGAATACAATCGAACAGATGGTGAATACCATCCTGCGATACATTATGGCACCTGTTGACGCAATTCAGCAACAGTTGTAGATGCATCAATCTGAGCAAGTGTCTGTACTATGTGGTCATTCAGAACTTGGTTTACAGGTGTGGGAATGTTCATTTGACCACTGTTTCACCACCAATGTGTCATGTCCAACATGCGTAGCAATTCTCTGAAATGACCATCCAGCCTCAGGACAACAATCTGACCCCTCTCAAACAGCTCTAATTGAACAAAAGGAGCAAGAGAGTGTATCGCTGTGACATGACACCTGCTTGCACTGGACTCTTTCATCACACTGAACC
>VCCN01007298.1:5893808-5908876 GCA_006491835.1 Architeuthis dux
CACCAACAGTATTTAAACCAGTGTTGTGGGTAATGGTGAATAATAATTACTTTTAGCACGCAAATATAAAATATCATTTTATAGGTAAAATACCCCGTTCTTTAGTTTACTATGAGACGCCTTATTTAAACATTTGTAAATAACTGTAATTACTATCTTTATAATTTATTGCATATTTCTTACATCTTTTACATTGTGCAATTATGAACCTTTGAATTTTAAAAGATATCTTTTTGATTTTTCTCTTTCTATTACATTTTAAAAATGTCTGCGTTACTTCAACAATTTCTTATTTATTCAAAATTAGAAATTTGAATTTTTTAAATAGTAAGTCTTCATTTTCTTAAAAATCTGTGATATATATCTTCATCCCTCCACTGAACATCATGTAAGATCAACTGAGAGTGAAGCTCCACACTCTGTGAACATTCAGTTTGGATCTTCCCACCCTGAACCTGACTCTAAAGACTCAAAAGATAAAACTGATCAACTTCTTGGTTCTCTACTGTTCTCAGAAGATCTTCCTGTTTTACAAACTGATGAAATAGCTAGCATATTATCTCAAGATCTCCGGTCTTCTGAACTAGATGAACTGGAACATCTTCCTGCACAAAGTGGTTCAAGGTCCCATGATCCTGGCCATTGGGAACAATTTTTCACATATTTTGACATTGGGTCCAGGCAGTTGTCAAAATAAGATAATTTTGCAGTTTCAGAAAGAAAAATAGGCAGTCAAAGTCATTGTTTCACAAAGGAAAATCTGTATGGCAGGAAAGCAAACGTCAAAACGTTTTACAGAGCATGGATATTGTATTCATCATTTAATGGCAACAGTTCCTGATTAATTCAAAAGAAGAAAGAATGTATCGATGATAAGCTTTGTGACCAGATGAATGAAGAAAAAAACTATTGGCAAGCAGTACTCCATCGGGTCATTGGAGTCATAAAGTTTTTGACTCAATGTGATTAGCAGATGATGAAATGTTTGAATCCTCTTATAATGGAAATTATATGGGAATTTTGGAATTAATAGTGACGTTTGATCCATTTCTTGCAGAGCATATTTCTGGTTATGGAAACAAAAGGTGTGGGACAGCAAGTTATCTTTATTCAACAATATGCAATAAACCTTGTAAACATCTTGTCTGCCATATGCAAATAAATTCATGCTGCTAAATACTTTTCTATATGTGTTGATTCAACGCCTGAAGTCAGCCACATAGATCAGTTGACTTTCATTGTATGATATGTCAGTAAAAGCAGATATCCTATTGAGAGGTTCTTGAAATTTCATCCCATTCTTAGTCATGCAGGTACAAGTCTTCAGTAAGATGTATTCAAAACATTTAAAGAATTGACGCTTTCTCTAGATGATTGCAGAGGTCAAAGTTCTGATAAGCCTGCAGATATGTCAAGTAAATATGCAGAACTTCAAGCAAGAATCAAAAGAAATACTTTCATTTGCAGATTACATTCTGTGTGCAGCACATTCTTTAAATTTAGTTGGTGTTGCCAGTGTCAACTGCTGCCTGAATGCTTTCTTTGGTGCAGGAATTATATGCTTATTCAGCTGGATCAACAAAGCACTGGAATTCACTAACAAAGGGATTGACACTTAATGAAAATGGTTGAATTCTGACCCTATAAAATACTGTCATCCACATGTTGGCATTGTCATTTTGAATCCATGAAAGCATTGCATACCAAGTACTCCAATATATACACAATGTTGAATGAAATGGCAGACAATGAGGATGAAAAGGGAGATGTTCGACATTTTGCCTTAATTTTGGCAGAGAAAATATGCCTTCTTGAAAATGCATTTATGTGTGTTCTTTGGAACAAAATCCTACAGTGGTTTAAGAAAACGAGTTCTCTTCTCCAAAGCACAACCATTGACATCAGCATTGCTGTATCATTGTTTTTATCACTTGAAAGTTTTGTTGCTGAGCTTTGTGATCAATTTGATAAATTGGAGAATGAAGCAAAGAATCTCATGGGAATATTCAATAAGAATATGTATAAAAAAATATGCGAAACTAAAGAAGATGTCAAGATGATGATTCTGCTGAACTTCAAGATGCACAACAAGCTATGAAGCATCATTCGGATGAAGTTTACATCAGGCACCCTAAAAATTGTCAAATCGAAAAGGGACACATTTTACCTCAACACTGGAATGTTTGAAATTACTTATATTCGATAAAAATTAGTTGTTTTTTTTTAACTAACAAATTTTTTTTTTTTTTGTACTTTCAATGCAACTGTTCTTTGTAAAACTAGGTTTTGGCTTTTATAGCGATTATTAGAGTTTACAGTCATCCAGTAACTGTCATCTTAGTGTAATAAAAAATAGAAGGTTGGATTGAAAGAACAAAAAATACTTTTTATTTTTCCGGGAAAGTATCATAGTAACTTCAAGAATTTGTCAGTTTAAAAAAAAACAAATATTTGTAACTTCAAACAATTCAGGTGTTGGGGCAAAATGTGTCCCTTTTCAATTCAACAATTTTTAGGGTGCCTGATGTAAACTTCATCCAAATGATGCTTGATGTAAACTTCATCCAAATGATGCTATAGTGTTGCAGGAGAAGAACAACCTATTCCAACATCAGTTAGTGATCTTGACATGCAACTGCTGGAAAGATTTGATCAAGTAAGACTGGATCTCTTTGCTGGCAAGCAGAGGCCTTACAACTCAATTCCACCAACACAGAGAGCACGCCAAGCATGCTGCTTATCAGGCTGGAGCCAGGCTACCATCTCCAGGCCAGACACCAGCTCTCCCGCTGACTGTGGGTGGATGCAGAAACGAGAGACATGGAAGTTGGTCAACATTATTCCCAATTGCAGCCAGATGTCAGGAACTGACCGAGTGTTCCTGTAAGAAAAGTTGCAACCAGAGATGCTTTAACTCAGGGCTCTCATGCACAACACTCTGCAGTTGCATATTTGAGCAGTAGCAGCTAGAGGAACATTCACATATGCACAAGACAGTTGGAATTCATACTTTTCCAATATATTGGCAATCTTTTTTGTTATTTTTCCATTACTAATTTCATATTATATCGCTACAATCATTATACCAGTGTTAAACTAGTACACAAAATATTCTAGAATGTTTTAAAACATACAAATCGGCACCAAGATCATCCAAATCAGCCAACTATACACATTTCTATGAAAAAGAATCAATTTTGATAGGCCAATTTGGCGGCCATCTTGAAAAAAGGACACCGTCTTGGATTTCGGAATGGACAATCGGCCAGATTTGATCAGAAACCTCTGGAGAACATACACACCAAATTTCATGCTTGTATCATAATGTGCACGATTTTTCTGTTAATCGCTCCATATATACGTATTTATTTATTTTGTCTAAAAAGGGGGGGGCACAATGTAGTAAAGGTGGTCCCGATTGTAAATTGTAAAGTTCCACACAATCGCTCACTCAATGTTAAAAACGACGCACAACTCTTTATTTGTGCGCCGTTTTTAACATCGAGTGAGCGAGTGTGTGGAAAATTGATGGAAAAAAAACAAGTTAATACATAAATTATATTGTTATTGCTTTGAATAAATTAACTTGTTTTTATTTGTGCTCCGTTTTCAACATCGAGTGAGCGAACGGGACCACCTTTCCTACATAGTGCCAAAAAAAATAAAAACAATATCTGTAGATAGAATCAATTAGTTATAAATATTCTCATCATGATGTATCACGGAACCTCACAGGCGGTGCTAGATCAAAAGAAGAGATTCGGATTTGGGTCCACTATCGTACATTAGTGCCCTCACTCACTACCCACTCGCACTTTGGGATCTCGTTACAGCCAGAAAAGATTAAATTGTGTCAGATGGAAAATCTTTAAATGGACAGTAATTTTTTTTTTTTTTTTGCTTATTTATTTTTCTTAACTTTGAATAGCCATAATTTCGGCGTATTCTTAAGCTTTGTAGTATACGTTAACAAGAACATTACAACATATCCATATGTGCCTAAGCAACAAAAAACAACAGAAACTCCGATATTGACACCCTCCTCACAGAAATTAGTGTATATACACAAACACACACACACATACAAACACACTAACATCATTTTAGTCCAAGATGTGAAGACTTGTTCTTATTATTTCCCCTCTCCATAGCAGATGGTTGAGAAATGGGACACTATGTCAGTTTAAGAACAAGAGAGGAAGGATCTTGGCGAGGCGTTAGAATACAAACAGTTACTGTCCTGCCCGAGGACAGCTTCGAAGAAAAGGGACAATGTAGGTCGGGACTCGGGAATAAGTTTTATCTAGAGTAGGAAATAGAGTAGAATAGTTCTTCATTTGGGGGAGGGGTGAGAAAAAAAAGGTGATGCTCTAAACAAGGGGGTGAGATTTGTTGACGAAAAGTTGTTGCTTTCATCTCTGGTGCCGATGTTTGTTTGTTTTTTTTTAACTCTTTTGAAAAGTTTCAGGAGTGGTCTTCGAGGTATGTACGTGGAAAAAAAGACCAAATTTCTCGCCTGCTTCAGTACTGCTAAAACAACATTTTTGTATCGTAGGGTTGCAATATCGGTATATTCAAAAGGCAAAAAAAGAGGAAGTTCACGAAGACATCCTGCCCCCTCCACACACACACTTTCGCGCTATGTAACCATGAAGCAGCCGCTTCAGAAAAAGAAAGGTGGATATTTTTGACCGACTTCTTTAAAACGAGGTGTAATTGCTATTAGTTTATTCGGGCTAATTTCCTCGTTTTACTTTGTTATATTCTTATCACATTGTTTCAGTTAATCAGTAAGCCGGGCATAGATATGATCAACATATGAGAGCCACTAATTAATTAAAAAAGAACGGTAAATTTAGGATTCAAAAAATCATGACCTAAGAGCGCTTTGGAACATGACCTAGAAAATGGGAGCTCATCTGGTTCACTGGAAGGTGATGAGTTCAACACAGGTGTCAGGTGGTGCAGAAGCGTATACCACCTCTGTGAAAGAATGTATATAGTGGTGTGGGGGAAACAGTTCTAAGAACTCTCTCGAGGAGAGGCATTGACCGTGACATACACAGAAGTGCATCCTTCCTCAGATTAAACAAGTGGTTCAACATTCCAAAAAATATCAGAGGTAACCGAGGAAGGCCGAAACGTTTTGATAAAACAAAGATTAGTCCAGGCCCGTCGCCAGGGTACACCGAGTGTGTGGTGGTGGTGGTGGGGCATCCATTAAGTCTGTAGAAGTGCTCTGCGTTGCTAAAAAAAGCACTAAATTCTTTTGAAAAATAGCCAAAAAACGTCAAAAAGATACGAAAAATGGTCAAAAACACGATGAAAAATGGTCAAAAACACGATAAAAAATGAAAAGAAATATGCGGGTGTACAGCATATACTTGCTTCACAATTTCCAAGTTTTGCATTTTTTCTAAGATCCATGAATGACTCCATTGAAAAAAATATTTATACCACACAATGTCAATAAATAAGATTCAAAGTCTGACTTTCAACAAGGTTGAAATATTCTATTGACACTAACAACTTTTTGTTGATTTTTTACACAGCCAGGCATGGCAAAATGAAAGTTAAAATGATAAAGTAGAGCAAAGAAACAGGTGCGAGGGAAAAAAAGGAATGTTTTTTTACAGAGAATACAGTCTTTTGTGAAGTTCTTTACAAATGAAAGATAACTTTTATCAAGTGTCAGTTTGAATATGGATAAGCCACTATTTAAAATGTACATAATATGATTTCTTTTTTTCTGTGTTATTAAGATTATTTTGTTCTCTATTCCAGAATTGTGAAGAAATGACATAGAATTTCAGCATGTCCTATGCATTGATTAATACTGGCCAGATCTAGAGATAATCGGATCCTCGACACATGGGATGAATTATACATGAGCCAAAATGCATAATAAAATGACGAGAATATTAGTTTGAACAACTCATGGAAAAGTAGCCAAAGAACGTACGAGCCAGGGGCGGGGGAATTCCCCCCAGTTCAGGCAAAACACTGTAAAACTTTGGACAAAACAGCGTAAAATTTCGTGCAAAACGCTGTAAAGTTTTGGGCAAAATTGTGTAAGATTTTGGGAAAAACAGTTTAAAATTTTGGGAAAAACAGTGTAAAATTTTGGGCAAATCAGTGTAATTCGGGTAAATCCATATAAATATTCAGGCAAATGAATCCCTTTGTCCCCCTTAACCAAAGAGTTCCCCTGTGCTCATGAATAGCTACTTTTTTTATTATAATTACTAGTGTAGTACCTGTAATAAATGACAGGATTAATTATGTATGGATTGTCACTTCAGCCTAGGATCAGAGTATCTGTGCGCTCTGCCTTGATTAAAGTATCGCTCCCTGGCTCGTCAGCCTAGGATCTGAGTGTCTGCATACTCATTGGAAAGTGTCACAAACAAATATATGTAAAATGTCTAGCAGGTTATTTTTTAAAATTTCAATGAATCAAATCATCATTGACAGCAACAATAATATTAATCATAATATTATGGGCACCTGGGTATGGAGTAATTTTTTTCCCCCTGTAGACTCCTTGTGGAGCATGGGGCCACGTTGTGGTTTCAGTAGCAAGTAGGTTTTATAGAGTGGAGTTGTTAGACCCATGCCCAAGTTAGACTGCCTTACAGAGCTAAAGGACCCCAACTGCCCTGCTGGGAAAAGAAGTAGATTCATGCCTTTCCCAAGAGCATTAGTATTAAGTGAATGTAAGCAGTTTTTTCCGATTCAGCTTTCTGTGCCGGTAACCCGTATGCCACTCCACACCTCTGAGTAATAGTTACAGGCCAATTATTCCTGTAGTGAGTTTGATTCTCACTCGGTGTCCTATACTTGTCTTTGTGTCAGACAAGGTTAAGCTTAGCAAATACCTATTATATTTTCTATAGTTTTGAGAAGGGTCATTAATATTCAAGTGGTTCTTCGGACGATTGTTGTTTGTGTTGTAAACACAATGTTTTGGCCGATCAAAATGTTGTGTTTACAACACAAACAACAAGAAGGAGTTCAATCGTCCAAAGAACCATTTGAATACCTATGATATTATTAATCACATCAGTAATTACAATCATCACAATATCCTGTTTACTTCATAATCTGTATAGGAAACTTATTTTCTTCACAAATCAATGAAATTATCATTCAGCATACAAAAAGCTGTTAGAAACTTTCAACCAAAACTGTCACTAGAACTGTCACCATAGTTTCTTCAGTTTTCAATTTGGTCTGGTTGGCTGGCTGGCTGGCTATATATATCTATCACATGTACAGGCCGCACCAATGGAGCTAGAGGACTGAAAATGTAAACATTTACTCCTTATTAACTTATTAAAAACTATTCTCTTTATTTTTTGAAAATTCACCCCATAATAGGTTTTTAGTGGGGGCTTCAATTTGCAATGTAAGTTTATGCTAAATTGGTCCCTTATTTTGTGTCCGGCAGCATTCACACTTTTTTTTTTTTTAAATTCAGACTTTTTTAGTGATCACTGCCCAGCAAAAGGTGAGAGAAGTAACTTATTCGTTGATCACCCCTTTTTCCATTTTTTTAATTGATCACCCCCAAAACGGCATGCTGCCAAAAGATGTAATGTGACGGTTTCTCTTGAGTGACTAACCAGACCTGTCTTCTTGTTTTGGTTGATTCAGAATTTGAATAATAATTTTGCATAATAGCCAATTAATAAGAATTAAGGTATTCTTTTAATTTCATTCCAAAATAAGATCACAATTTTGACCAATCTGCTTTGCTTTGATAACTGTTAAGTCTTTGAGCAGAAGGTAATTACAAGTGAAATTCTTGATATTTTTTATATATTTATTTTCTTTCGCTGTTTGAACCTTTCTTCAAAGAAAAAAAATCTTTTTGAGTTTCTGATATCAAATTATCTACTCATAATGACTATATTTATTTGTTGTCCTCTTTTGAACTTCTTGGCTGTATAACATATGCCACATTGGATTTGAATTGGCATTTTATGGGGTTACGGAACATTCATAGCAGGCTAGTTTATAGCCAAATTAATAGCCATGTCTATTTCATAGCCACTTTTCATAGCCGAAACGATTCATAGCAGGATAAAATTTTTCTTATTTCTCGCAGTATCTGATGTCGCTAAGCTATGAAACTTAATGAAGTAAATAATTGTTTAATTTTTACAATGTTATTCAAAGCTTTTGAGAGCAATAAGTTAAAAAAAAGTCTTTTTAAATACAGTTGTGTAGTAATTATCACTGAAATGATGAGGTCTGATGAAAACAAATTTGTCTCCTACAGATACCGCAAGAAACAAGTTGATTTTAACCTGCTATGAATCGTTTCAGCTATGAAAAGTGGCTATGAAATAGACATGGCTATTAATTTGGCTATGATCTTGCTGGCTATGCTATGAACTTGCTAGATACCCATTTTATAGAAAGGGTGGACCACAGGCTGGGCCGGATTATACTATAAGGCTGTGTAGGCTTAAGCCTAGGGGCCCGGAAGAATTCTGGGATATTCATATTTTTCTTAATTTTATTTTTGACAAAACCATAGCTGGATTAGCCTACACGCAAACTACACTATGGCGTAGGGCCCCAAATAAATAGCAATTTAGAAATGTATCACTACTACTACAGGGAAAATGAATTAAACAATAAAACTGACAAAATAAGAACATTCCCTGATGTGAAATCTGAGCGCTCACTATAATTGTTAAGATATTGTTAATAATATCTTAAAACT
The DNA here is from genome assembly GCA_006491835.1 of Architeuthis dux. NCBI lineage: Eukaryota > Metazoa > Mollusca > Cephalopoda > Oegopsida > Architeuthidae > Architeuthis > Architeuthis dux. The sequence continues at coordinate 5,902,543 of VCCN01007298.1, forward strand.
TAATAAAAATGTCCTAACAAATATCTCTTTAAAAAATGGAATGAATATATTACACATTAGCACATAACAATCCACTTTATTCACATGATTGAAAGATCGCATTACTTACTTAAAATTATACAAGAAATGGGGGGGTGGAGAAGGATGGTTCAGGATGAGGGGCCCCATATTACTAATAGCCTAGGGGCCCTGGTATAGGTTAATCAGCCCGTGGACCATGGACTAAGGGAGAGTTTATTAAATTTTGGGGAGGTCCAGGAATTTTACATTTACCACCCCTGTATCGTAGCTATATATGAACTGATTTTCATTCAGTTTTTAGTGACAATGATGTTTGCAGAGGTGTGTGATCTCTTGTTAGATATTTAGGCAGCTGTAGGCGGGGGTCACTGATTTGACTCCCACTGGTGTTAACATTCATAAACAGGATATCGACCAAAACCCAAACAGCAAGTGTCATAAACAGGATATTGACTAAACCCTGACTGCAGGTGGCAGTCTGGAAAACCAGTGTGGGCATTCGAATCCGATAATAGCCACAAACGCCCTCAGGAAGCGGAGAGACAGAGAGCCCCTAGGCTTGGGAACACAACACCAATTTCCCAGTTAGGAAAAGTCTGCTGGCTCTCATTATCTCTCTCCCACTCTTCATTCTCCACCACAGCATGATGTATCCAATGCAATAAAAATATATCATATTTTTATAAACAAATGTTCGAGTCTTCCTTTTTGTCCAAGTCGGCTATATAACACTCTGAGTTCTTTCTAGTTTCTCATGTGCTCATTTAGTTATCACACCAGTAGTAACTGGTGGATTTCACTTGAGATCAGACTGGTGTATTGACTGGTGGGTCATTTTTTAAATTTTTTAATTAAGTTAGCTTTTTATTATCTCAAATATTGATTAAATAAGCATCCATTGAAAATACCTTTTTGAAGTTCTTTATTTCCTTTAGTTAAAAGAAATATGGTATTAATAAACTAACATCTCATTGGGAAAAAGAGTCTTTGAAGCAGTTTTTTTAATCATTGATACCCACAACAGACAGGTTTAAACACTGTTGCTGGGTTTAGGTTATTCATATGTTTTGACATTTATATGTATCTATGTACCCATGTATCTATGTATCGCCAGCCCTAACCATTCATAGTAGAAACTTGAAATTTTTGCAATTTTTTAATTGATCACCCCCAACATGGCATGCTGCTTAAAGACATTGGTCACGTAACGGTTTCTATTGAGTGACTAAAAAGAAGCATATATGGGTGGTGGTGATTCATAATTTCCCTTGGAATGCTAGTTTTAAATATAATTAGCCACTTTTTGTTGATATATTACTTATTCAAGTGCAAAGCAATTTAAGAAATTACAGTTTTTATCATCCTCCTCCTCCTCCTCCTCCACATCCACATCCACCACCACCATTTTTTCTTTTAAAGCAAAAGACATGTAACTTAACTTGAAAATAAAAAATCTACCTCATTTTAAGTATTAGGAATGTCCAAATCATGTTTTAGTATCATTGGAACAAGGTTTTTTAATGTTTGTCCAAAGAAGGATCTATTTTGGTTTTTCTAAATTTGAACTGAATTTGTAGATTTTTAGTAATTGTTTTCAAGTCATTGCAAAATGCATGGGTATGCCAATTATATATATGCAATGATTTGAACAAGCATTTCATTCATGATAGCTTAGTGGTTAGACCACCAGGCAGGGCCGTAGCAACCGCCCTCCATAACCCCCATTTGGGAGGGCAAATGACAAATGGTCCCCAACTGACAAAGGACCTAACTGATTTTTCCATAAAAAGAAAACATAAAATTTCATCACTGTTGTCAGTAGGGAAAACACTCTTGTAGATTTCTTAACATATATACATAGTAATGATCTTCAGACAAACACTGAAATTATGTTGAGAGTTATTCTAACAACTCCAGTTACTGTTGCAAATGTGGAGAGAGGCTTTAGTAGAATGAAAATAATAAAAAAATCATCTGTGGTCAATAATGTCAGATGACAGGCTGTCTGCACTAGGAATCATCTCTATTGAACATGATGTTGCTAGATCTCTTGATTTAGATGTTTTGCAGACCAAAGAGCTTGAAAAAAATACTTTTAAATTTTAATAATCGTTGTGCATTAAAATGATGGTATTTTGTTAAGAGAAACATTATTGTTGTACTCTGATAGGCCTACTGATGAGTTGTTCCCCCAGTTGAGCCCAGCTAGAGCCTAGACTTAAGTATATAATAATATTTTGTTGTGCATTTTTGACATTATCATGTGGGTATTATGTAATTGTGTAATTATATTTAACTCTTATGTAAATTCATTAATGATATGATCAGTTTGTTTTAGTGTTTTGTGACAGTAACTTTGATAAATACTTAACCTATGGACCTAGAGTATGCATATGTATTTTATTTTGTTTCAAATGAGATGTTTTTCTTGTAATCCAATGCAAAACATTAATATGTCCATACAGGTTTGCTATACCCTTTATAACCAACACAAAGTTATTTTTGCAAATAAAAAAGACATTAAAATGTTTTTATTTATTCTGCAACTGGTTACTGTGAAAAGTACTGAAAAATACTTAACATATTTAAATATGTATCAGTATGTACAAACTATGAATTGTATAAATGTGGCATCATCATTCGTACTACTGTGTACGGATAAAATGTAAAACTCGGTTGTCTGTATGGGGCTCCATATCAAAGTTTTTTTTGGGGGAAACTCATTACTTTTTGCTACGGCCCTGCCATCAGGTCCATAAACACAACATCATGAGTTTAATAATCATTCAGTGCCCCTATAGAAGTTAAATGATGTAAAAAAATAATAAGCTGTAAGATTATTTTACTTTGCAAATTTTGTACACAACTACTTAGGTTCTTATAAAAAAAATGTCTGATTATTAATATGAGACTTTTTTGCTGATTGGAAAATTCATATTATTCATTACATCTCTTAGGAAAACAATGAGAAAATCCTTGTATTGCACAAATTTTGTAAAAGCAGTTAGGTGTAAACTAGACTCCCTTTGGCAATGAGGGTGTGAGTTTGATTCTCACCAAAGGCTTATTCTTTATTATCTGACTGCGCTGTTATTTGTTGCCATAGAAACAATAGCCCGAATTGAAAGTTGTTATATAAAAACAATTGAAATTAAGATGAAGATAAAAAATAGTCAAAATTTGATAAAAAATAATGTGTTACAATTACTTCATCCAATAATAATAATAATAATAAAGATTGATTTATTAAGACTACTAGTTCTCATACGTGAAAACAACAAAAATATAGCACCGAGAGTCAGAGATAAGGAGTGAATGAGTAGCTTCTGCTAATCCATGAGAATCTTCATGGCCAATTGGTAAATGCGGCTAAGCATAAACTAGACCCCCTTTGGCAATGAGGGTGTGAGTTTTGATTCTCACCAAAGGCTGGTTCTTTATTATCCGACTGCACAGTTATTCATTACAATGGCCCGAATTGAAAGTTATAATATAAAAACAATTGAAATTAAGATGAAGGTAAATACTAGTAATAATTTTATAAAAAATAATGTGTTACAATTACTTCATCCAATAATAATAATAATAATAATAATAAAGATTAGTATATTCACTTTGTTGTTTTCAACACAACATTTCAATCAATGTGTTCTCCAGTTTTCTCTAGGTCTATACTGCAATCCTGCAATTCTAAATGTCACCCAACAATTAAAACAAATCACAAATACAACCATCAAAGATTTCTGCTGATATTATAAAACCTAGCTTAGTCTGACACAAGGCCAAGAGTGAGAGGCACCCTGTAAGGATCAAACTCATTACAGTAGTACTGATATTAACCCAAATTGGGGGTAAGAGAATTGCGTTGTCCCAATTTTACAAATGGGGAGAGCCTGCCTGCATGCTGTATAGATTCTTTTTCAAATTTTGCCACCTACTCCAGACCTACCAAGTCTCCTGCATTTCGTGGGATACTCCCGCATTTTGAAGCCAAGTGCTGTCTCCCCCTCCCACCTGTAATGAATTTGTATGAATCTCCCGCATTGAAAAAAATATGCCTGTAAAAACGTTTTCCCTCCTCTTTGCAGACCTACCAAGTTTCTCAGATTTTCTTCATTTTCTTGGTTTAAAATTATGTTAAGAAAGGTTTTCAATACGCTGAAATAGCTGTTTTGGAGCTTGTAAAATTGAAAATTTTCTTCACCCCCATGGCTGAGCAACTTTTAGGAAATCTCCCCCCTGAGAATTTCTAAACCTTGGCAGGTATGCTACTCAATTAGAACAGATTCCAGACCCAAGCGTTAAAGACTTATATTGATGCAATGGATATTTACTAAGCTTAGTCTGGCACAAGGCCAAATTGGAGAAATAGGAACTAGGAAGATTGCATTTGCTGACATTACAAATTTACTAACCTCAGTCTGGCACAATTCCACTCGGGTGGTATAATGGTTAGCACATCTGCCTCACATGCAGAAGGTCCTGGGTTCGGTATGAGCGAAGAGTGTGGAAAACTCTTCATTAGGACAAATTTCCCTGTGCATTCAGCCACTAACTGAGTATACCCTAAGCTGTGTGATTAGGGTGGAGGTATCCCTTCAGTGGACTTGCATCCTGCCAAAGGGGTGGTCATAAAAACTTGTAGAAATAAAATCCCAGTCTCAGCCAGACTTGAGACCTGCAAGGATCACTAAGCTGACGCTTGCAACAGAAACCAGGACTTTGTCACTGGCCTCCAAGCTCTATTGGGAGTTGTCTCTCAAGATACGGGACGCTTTAGTCTGTTACAAGGCAAAATGGGAGAAACAGAGAGTAGTAGGGAAATTGTATTGTGTTCATACTATCAAATCAAATTATATCATTATCAGGGTGCATTGCTTTGTCTTTCATGGAATTACTCAGGGCAATAGGTGTTACTTGATGGTTCCATCTCCTCTCCAAATAACATGCAACAGGTTGTACTGGGATACATGGTACCAGCAGCAGGGAATAATCTCTAACCTGACCTATTGGGAAAGGTGGATTCATGCCTTTCCTAAGGGCATTAGAGTGAAGTGAATACAAAGTACCTCAACTGGAATTTGAACTCGGTTCACTGATTCCATTTTCCGTGCTGTTAACCATTAGGTCAACTCTGCACTTCTGCTCACACTATCGGTATTTACTCAGCTTAGCTTCATCTGGCACAATGCCACCAGTAAGGATCAAACTCTCTACTGTAGTCATGGTTTGCAAGACCAGCTTGCTAAACATTGCTCTACAGGGAATTTCCCATGTCCTAACAGTATAAATTGTTTAGGCAATCCATATGATATATATTGAAAAGACCAGAATGTTTGCTAATTTTTTATGTAGTATATATGAGAAGAGTCCGCTCGGATAGTGTAATGGTTAGCATGCAGAACCTTCTGGGTTCGATTCCCGGTATGAGCAAAGAGTGTGGAAAACTCTTCATTAGAACAAATTTGCCTGTGCACACAGCAGCTAATTGAGTACACTCTAAGCTGTGTGATTAGGGTGGAGGTATCCCTTCGGCAGACTTGCATACTGCCAAGGGGGTGGTCATAAAAAACTTGTGAGTTTAAAGTCCTGGTCTCAACCAGACTTGAGTCTTGCAAGGATCACTAATCTGATACATGCAAAAAAAATCTGGACTTTGTCACCAATCTCCACACGCCCTGCTGCGCATGAGAAATAATAATAAATAGTAATCCATATGATATATATTGAAAAGATGTAGTGAGAAGCCTTAACTATGAGGTTTACTGAGCTTAGCTTAGTAAAGCAGTGTCATTTTTTTCACAGGGCACCCAGTGATGATTGAATTCATTATATTAGTGAATTGGTCTGTGAGACAAGCTTGGGAACAAGAAACTCTAAAGAAGTCTTAAGAACCACTTTTAAAATAATTTTTATTAACATTAATACATACATATATAGACATTAATACATACATATATAAACATTACAACATCGGGTATGAAAGACCCAAAGGGCCATTACTTTGATTCAGTTTCTTTAGATCTCCTGGGTACTGGTTTCCATATGGTACTAATCTACACTCTTCATATGTTTTCCAGTTGAGTGTATATATGAGTTTATTTGTACTTTTGTACAAGACAAGAAGTTGAGGTTTGTTCTCTTTCTTTTAATACACTGGTATTTATTCTTGGTAGACGACTGATGTTTTCCAGAACATTTTCTTTAAAAAAAACAGCATTTAAAAATGTTTCCTTTACAACCACATTCTGTTTTTAAATAATACGTTTCGAGTTCTATTTGTCTTATCTTATGGGGAACAGAGATCAATCTG
>VCCN01007298.1:5939494-5953191 GCA_006491835.1 Architeuthis dux
ATCCATTCAGTACTTTCGGAGATATCGTGTGGACAAACAGACGCCACTAAATACATGTACCTCTCCAACTTTGCTGATAGAGGTAAACAGGACTATATGTCAAAAGATGTAAAACGTACCAAATATTCAATAGACCCCTCCTGGCATTTATCAACCCCTTTTGAACCCCCTGGAGTCCAATCAACCCTCATGGTCTGATTTTATGATTACAAGATAAGGATCATCTCCATTTAAGATTATATTATTAACTGGGTTCGATTCCCAGTATGAGCGAAGAGTGTGGAAAACTCTTCATTAGGACAGTGCACTCAGCAGCTAATTGAGTATACTCTAGGGTGGGTGCATCCCATCGGTAGACTTGCATCCTGCCAAGGGGATGGTCATAAAAACTTGTAAGAATAAAGTCCTGGTCTTGACCAGACTTGAGACTTGCAAGGATCACTAAGCTGACGTATGTAATTGAAATCGGGTCTTCGTCACTGGGTGTATACTCCATTGGGGGTTGTCTCTTAAGAGACGGCCACCTTACTTTACTTTTACTTTCTTTATAAGGTTCACTTTCCCCTCCATGGCCACTCTCTAAAATAAATGATTATATAGAAAACTTTCTCTTTGAATGAATTTTTACAATCTTTCTTTCTTTCTCTCATTGCATAGATGAAAGGGGTGGTCTTTGTGTGTGTTTTATACTGCTCTTTTTTATCTTATGTGTGTATGCGTAGCACTTCTGATTTCCTCATTTATAGTCTTCTAACATCGCTTGCATCAGAAAGTGCTCATCACCCAAAATAGATGACGTGTTTACGTTAATGGTCTAATGTTTTTAGTGTCTACTGCTTTGGTTTTAAAGTGCACTGTAATTTGTTTTTGTTCTTTTCCAATTTTAACTAACATAAAAGTTGCGCCTTAGTGCTGCCAATCAAATTGTTGAGTTTATTTAAATTTTAGTAGGTGATCATACAATGTTATCAAGGCCATGATAGGAATCCTTTTATTAGAAACCGTCAACCAAAACTGTCAACATAGGTTTCTTCAGTTTTCAAGTGAGTCTGGCTTGCTGGTTATCTATTTGTTGCTCGTACAGGTTACACCAATGGAGTTAGCGGCCTGAAAATTTAAACATTTATTCCTTATTATGTCTAGAAATTTATTTTTTTTATTTAAAAAAATTTTTTTTTTTTAAATAGGTTTTTCAGTGGGTGTTTCAAAAATAGGTTTTTAGTAGGTGTTTCCATTTGCAATGTAAGTTTATGCTAAATTGGTCCCTTAGTCTGTGTCCGGCAGCATCCATGCTTGTTTATTGAAAATTTCATTGAATAGGCTGATACGGTTAGACTAGTTATATTCCAGTTTATTTTCTGGAATTAATTATTATACAAATTTAAAACTTTCTCTGACTTTAAAGATAAACTCTATTAAAAAAATAATTGGGAAGAGTTTGTTTGTCTGCCCTCTATAGACGGCCTAAAGGTTTGATGTAGAACTACCAAATTTAAATTATATTTGACGCATGTGAACAATGACAATTTTTAGTTGAGAAATCAAAACCAACTAAAGATGAATTCTTTGTATATTTAACAACGGGACCTTTCATATTGAAATGTTATTTGTTGCAGTTCAGAACATTAGCTATTTTTTTTAATAGTGTAAAGGATGGAATCCTGTATTGTTTTAGCTAAATTTATTAAAAATACATTGTTTGAAGATGCCATCAGTGTCTACAATGATTTTTTTTTTTTTTGAAATTCTTGGACTTTTCAGGAATGAGTGGCAGTGCATAAGGGCCCAATGAATGATTTTTAAAAATTCTTTTTTTTTTTTTTTCTTTTTTTTAAAATCATTCCCTGGGATGACAGGACAACATTAATTTTGAGCCCTGCCATTATCCCATGTGGTCAAATGTTATATTGCATCATTCCACTGGTGTCACCATTATTTTTTTTATTCTTACTCAGCATTTCGATTTAGGAAATCCATCTTTGCTTGACACCTGACAAAAACCAAATCCCTCACCAAATCATCCTCGTTTGTTATTGTTTATTTCGATTCGTCCTTGGGTAATCCTGGCTTTGCCTGCTGTGAAAAAACACGCATGTCAAACCTGACCCATGATCGTTTAAAATAGTTAATTTTAACCAGCTGATTTTTACACATAATGTTTCAGTTCGTCCAAGTTTATGTACTTATCATGGCAACAACATACTTCTAAAATATTCCATACCACACACACTGCCCAATATCTACCATGAGACTGTTGCCAACAATACAAATGCAAAACAAGCACATGCTCTGTTGGAGGCAATGGCATACCACTGTCATAATGTACGCTTGACTGACACTTGTAAAAGACTAGATGGGGGATTGGAACCACTATACTATAAAATGCCCCTCGTGTATTGTGGTATGAACATTCTTGATGCAAAACTGACAGGTATCTCCTGTTTGCAATAGCTTTAGTACATTTCTGTCCTCGGTTACAAGGCTTGATATTCGCATAATAATTTATTTTGTTACTCTCTTTTGAATTGATTATCTCTTCTATAACCGACTGTGTTTTATGTTTCTTTAGACCAGTGGTTCTCAATGTGGGCACTAGCACCCCCTTGGGGTCTTGGTGTGTCTCATGGGGGCAATGAGATGATTAAGGGCCTTATGGGGGCGTTTGAACTTCTAGAGGGTGCGTTATGGAGATTCCATAAATATCTATAATTCTGATTTACACATGGCTGTTGTTTAGTAGTATCTGCTTAAAACGAGAAGGAATTAGCATTAGGCTGTTATTAAATGCTAACTTTGCAAAACATTTCTTCTATACAAGTAACTGGCCAGTGGTGAATTATTTTGCTTAATACTCAATGGATAGACATTTAAAATTATCTCCCTTGCTGTTTTCAAACAAAGAATACTGTATGTATCTGAAGTCACTGAAAGTTTTGAGAACTTTGAAGATCGGATTGATATGAATATTCCAGTCTGATTCCCAAGGTTGAAGAATAAGACATTGACTTGCAGTAAGAAATCATTGCGTTTACTTCTCATATTTGAACTACAGGGGGGGCGTTGACATGTAGCTAGGTGTCATGGGGTTGAGAAATACTGCTGTAGACTCTTTGTGGAGCATAAGGCCACAACCACTCTGCTGAAGTTTCAATAGCAAGTAGGTTTTCATAGGGTAGAGTTGCTAACCCCACACTCAACCCCCTCATTTAATCTGGCTTGGGACTAACCGTCTCTTAGATGCACAACCTCACAGGGCTAAAGAGCTCCAATTGCCCTGCTATTTACCCATTGCTGCGGAGAGGGTAGGGAGAGAAGTGGATTCATGCATTTCCTAAGGTTATGTGTGAAATGAAACTTTAACTCGGCCTGCTGGCTCCATTTTCTGTTCTGATAACTGTTATGCCACTCCACACCTCCTAAATACACTGTTAGTTTATCTCTAATTCTGTCTCTGGAATTATTGGTTTTATTTTTATTTTTGTCATACTATGTTTTTGTTCATATCTAAGAGTGTAAACCATATACACCTTTTAATATTCTGCATACATAACCCCAAAATATGTCTGTATAAAATGGTATAATCTATATGTCCTTCATCTTAACTAGGTGGATACCAAAAACATTAAAAATTGCAGCAATGATCAAAGACTTCTTTTATAGAAGTATAGTATTTGACAAAAATGAGTTAATTTAATGATTACTTAACTATATTTTTAAAAATATTACTTGCTTTTTAATTAAAATATAGTGAAAAATAAATTTGTTTACAGTGTGTTACCTGTCAACTCGGTTCAAAGGTCATGTTGGTATTGAGTCAGCTTTCCTTACCCATGAAAGCCCGCTTAAATTTATGAGCATCTCATGGGGCAGTTGAAGTATGGATGACTAAAAATAAAATAACCTGATATTACCCACAATGGCAGAAGTATATTCCCAACATTAAAACGGGCAACACTCTAGTATACAGGATGGGTGAGAAGAAACTCCCTATTTGAAATTGGTAATAACCTTAATATTTATTGGTCAATTGTAGTCAAACTAGCTTTACTTTGGACCATACAATGCTAGAATTTGCCTGCAGTGTTAAAATTCAATGTTGGCACCAGTGTTGTCCACTAATTTCTGGTATGGCCTCGATAGACCTTTGCAGGAAGTCCGGTAGTATGTTGGCCATAACATGTCGAATACGCTCCTTGATCCAGGGTTTGTGGTTTGATGCAGTATCCCTCCTCCTTTGCCCACCCCCACAGGAAGAAGTCACAAGGCGTAAGGTCATGGTTTTGTGCAGGCCATTCATTCTAATAGGAAATTAATTCTAACCCACCATGTATAATAGATCCAACAACATTTATTTCACCATTCTTAAATTCTTCTTTTCTTTTTTCTTTCTTTCCCAAAGTAATCTTGTACACTTTTCTTCTTCCCCTATTTGGCCTTGAGGTATGTTGCAGTTTATTATCATAGAGCTACTTTGTTATTGTATGTGTCCCCATGTAAATAAAGAGATGGTTTTTCTGCCAAGCAAACTATTGTTCTCTTTTTAGTGAGTCCTGGCTTACACAAAACACAATCATACAACTGTCTGATATATCATAGTATTTACTTTTCCCAGCATAAAGAAGTGTATATTTCTAAAATTATAATTACAAAAAAATGTAAATTCTAACGTTTAATATGCCTAGAATCTCTAGAACTTTCTCACGAATCTAATAGTTTATGCCCATGGGTGATTAGACTATATCTGCGGAATGTGAGGATTGTCATCTTACAAGGAAGGCATCATTTTGATATATTTGGTGATCTGTTAAATTAGCTAAACTAGACTAAATACCCACCCTAACATGTGGAGTAAATTGCTGTAAAAAAAAGGAATTTATAAGATAGATAACTGGAAATCAGATAGTGTTTAATTTAATTTGTTTTAAAAATTGATTTAATACCACTCTTTCTTTACACTGTTAGAAAAAAACATGGGGACATAGGGGGGCTAAAGTTAAAAAAGGGGGTCTAATGTACAAAAAAAATAAAGAGGGGATAATGTTGAAAAAGGGTGACTAATGTGAAAAAGCATACAGATCTAATATTCTGTATGCTGTTTATATCCTGTAAATATATGCTGTATCCATTGTCATGGAGGAGAAAGTGGTTAGAAAGAAAACACAGATAAGGTGTCCTCCCAAAAATTCATTTGAGTATGATGACGAAATAGAACATTTATGACATCATTAAATTTTTTCTTTTAAGTTGTTTTGTTATCTGACATCATACTCTGATATCCTGTTATTATTTTGTTTAATTGTTCTGAAGTCTTTTTCGCTGACACTTTTCAAAGTTTTTCGGCAGTATGTTGACCTGTTGCTGCTGTGTGCCCAACTAACTGACACCCAATTTAAAATCATGGCTCACCCTTAAAAATACTCTGATTGGTCGAACACATTCTCTTTGTTCCCTTGGTCAGCCGTTTGTCCTATTTTCTAGCCCTGAACCTGATATGGTGTTTTGCAAGTGCCAATACTCTCACCCCAAAACGTCATTGTTCTCTACCCTCCTTCCCCCAAGCGAACACAAGACCAGAGTGTATTTCATTACACTTCCCTGCATTGTAGGTTTTTGTCCACATCACCCAATATCTCCAAAGTTTTTCAATGAATTTGAATGAAATCTTGTGAAAGGGTGGGCCATAGGTTAAGGAGGAAGTGCTGATCCATGTACAGTTATCTTCATTGTAGCCAGAAGTATTGAATTAAACGTCCCATAAAAAATGTTTGGTCTCCTTTTGTGGCCAAAACCCCCATTCAGGTCTTCTGCAGGAACTAGCTGAAAACCCTGCCCGTGAGGTGGGGCTTCAGCTAGTATTTAATAATTATATGTATGCAGACATACACATACAATCCTTTTTATAATATGTGTATATGTATGAACTCTTACATCACCAATATTGACTTTCACAAATGCTGTTTGCTAATGCATAATTCTTTATCAGAAAATTACAGTGTAATTAGATCTCATAATTTGTGAATAAGAAAAATATCATCTTAAACAAACATTTAATTTAAAAAGTTTATTACAGGTATGGATTTATCACCATCTTCTACATTACGTTAATGAGAATCTTTGTATCTGTAAAGAAATCAGTCATAATGACTCTTATCATTTGATTAGGTTAAAATTTGTGTAGAATCTACAAAGTTGACCTCTGATTATTTTCATTAATTTTCTCGTAGGTGCTAAAATCGGGCTTAGCTGTCATCCAATTATACTTAATTTCCATGTGAAAATAATGTCTTGTGCTTCTATAATGTCTCTGGTGTATTAGAATCAGAATTGTAACTTTGTCCTGTCTGGATGAAAATGTAATCAACTTGTAATCTGTTGGTTGCAATAACTGATTATGACATGACTGTCCCTTCCCAATTGCTTTAGTTAACTGCTCTCTCCCACTCCCAGGTCAAGGGGGGGGGGATGGCCCCTCCTGGAAGTCACTGTGAATGTGATGTTAATAATTTTTGTGCTAATTTTTACAACATAAACCATTTCTACGAAACCTCTCCAGACTGGCCCCAAATTTAAATTTCTTGCATGATATTCGATATCCCTGCAAAATTTGGTTCAGGTCGGTAGAGGAGTTTTCTAAGGAGTAGTAGCTACAGCTTCAGATGCAGGTGTGATAATTGTATCGATCAGCCCCAAATTTTACATTTCAGATCCCTGCATGATATTCGGTATCCATGGCGATTTTGGTCAAGTATTTTCTGAGTTTTGAATTTTAGTACAAATAGCTAAGATGCAAGGGAGATAACTGTACAGATAGAGTCCCAAATTTATACTTGAGATTCTTGCATGATATTCAGTATCCCTCCCAATTTTGGTCAAGATCGGCTGAGTGTTGACTTGAACTATTATGTTCATATCACATGACTAGATATCAAATATGTATTGTATAAATTGTATTAAACATGAGCAATGTTCCCTCTAATTTTTAGTAGTCAGTTTGCGGCAAAATAGTATGTTGTGCAAATCTTTTTCCAATGACAATGTTTGAATTTTATATTTAACGAATCAATATTTTTTCAATAAAAACTCAGTAAGCTATCTACAGAATTTGACATCCTCTGGGTGCACATTAAATTTTCTTTTGACGCACAATACTTTCCTTTGTGCACTGGTTGCAAAATGTGTGCGCACGTGCACAGCTTAGATGGAACAATGGACATGGGTATAAAATACTTGCTGAAGCTCTTGGATCGGACCACCAATATTTATGCCAATATGACAAACTATAAATAAGTTTAAAATTTTTTTTTTTAGTTCAACAATGTAAAGTATGGTCATCAGGAGTCCCAGTTGTAATAGTGTGGTGTGTACTTTAATTTACTGAACATATGTTTTTTGGTTGGTCTTCAGCTTCTAGCCTTGTCTTTTTTTCGATTGCTGTGTGGTTTCTCTTCTCTTCTCTCCTTTTCTCTAGACTTCCACTTGGTGTTGGTTTTGAGTTGACATACATGTTTATTTAGGCATGATTTGGAAGCCAGTATCACCTGATGACTCGCATCCAACTCAGCAAATCTCAATCACCAATCTTGTTAGTTGCACTCACTGCCCTTGTTTTTATTAACATCAGTCATATGATTTTCTTTTGTGTAACCTGTGTGATTTTATACTTGGTTGCAGAGCACATTTAATGACCACCAAGGTTGTATACAGCATGTTCATTAGCCACTACACCCCAGGGCTCTAAATTAATGTTGTCCTATCATCCCGGGGACAGTAAAAATGTGTTCGGGAGGAACAAATATCTTCTCCGGGGCGGAAGTGGTTTTTTTTTTTAATTTTAAATTTTTTTTTATTACAAAGTTTGTCTGGAGCCCTGCTACACCCACTTAAATTATTGGTAATGTTGTTTAGTAATTGAAGTTTGTTATATCATAGACCTCTTACTTTTTTCTCTCATTGGTGAATAAAGATGTTCAACTACTGTGGCCTTCTGCCAGACAAGTAAGTTTCAGTGATTAAATAAAGTGATATTGCGGATTTGAAAGTTCAAGACTGATCACTTGAGAAAAGAGCTGTCCTCAAGAATAAGGAATTAATTGATACCCAGCCTTAGCACTGTAGATATTCATGCTTTGGGGTACTGCAGATTTTACTATCTGCATTAGAAAGAATATGGGAACTATTTTCTTAGTTTTGGTGTTTGCCTGTAGACATTAATTAAAATCAGCCATGTTTATATCAGCCAGTGACCAGTAAAAGAATAAAACTATTATTTGAAAAAATTTTTATGACTACATTTCACATTCACCTTAATTTATTAGTTTCTTTTTATCACAACTTTTGCTCAGGCTGATTACCCTCCGGCAGTGAGTAAATTGCATTGATCAGAAAATAAAGAATAGGCCTTAGGTGGAATTCAAACCTACATCCGAGAGGAAGCACTGTTTAGCCTGGCCTGCTTTGCCAATTAAGCTACCAAGACTCAACTGGAAACAGAAGTCCAAATAACACCCTTAAACCAATCGTCAGCCATGTTTGTTTATAATCTGGTACTTACAGTATTTAATACATTTTCCCGGGTTTTTTTTTTGGGGGGGGGGGTTCCGATAAAAAGCAACTAATAAATTAAGAAGGTAAAAAGTAGTGTTAAAAAATAATGATTTATAATACTTCATCTAATAAATTTTTTTTAAATGGATAAAAGAATAAACTACTGTAATTCATCAGAGAAATTTGAATGCCTTCACATTGATGTAGCACTGAGATTTATTGGTTTTTGTATCTACTCATGCACTAACCACTGAGCTATTCCACTGTGTCAAACAAAATGATCTGTCAGTATGAGAAATGAAAATGCAGTGTTAGTTTTAGTTCATCTCTTTTACTAAATTACTGATCTCAAATATTTGGTGCTGTTGTTTGCTCTTTTGTAAAAGGAATATTTGCTCTCAACATTCATCTGAAGTGGACAAAATTTTGGTCACCAGTCATTGAGTTTCCTTATTCTCTTGTAAATATATAGCTCAGTGGTGATTTTACTCTTATTTGTACAGTATACAGTGAATTCCTGCTAGTATGATTTACCTAAAAAAACAAAACAAACTGACTTTAAGAGTAACACTGAGTTTTTATTTTTACTTACTTATTTTTTTACTAGTCTATGACCCATCGCTTAGCTGACAGTTATCATTAGTGTACAACAACAGGCTTGACTGATGGTTGCTACTGATACTACAAGTTTGACAGACATGGTAGGAAAGGGCGAGAAGAAGGTTAGATAGTTTAATAAGAGGGTAGGAAGGGAGAATGGGGAAAAAGAAAGGTAATTTAATAAGAGGGAAGGGAGAGGAGGTAAGAAAGGTAATTTAGGAAGGGAGAGAGGCTGATGCCTGCTACTGATAGACACTGCTCTGATTTTTTGTATATATATATACACAAACGTGAGAATAGAGGGACCAGCAAAGTGTACAGTTAAAAACTCCTGTCTCCCATTAGCTCAGTGGTAGTGCAGAACAAGTGTGTGAGGTTGCTTCCAAGGTAGATGTAGGTTCGATTCCCACACAACACTCGTTTCTTTATTTAAATTTACGATTTTGTCCACTTGTTTAGTAGTCGCTCACATCGACGCTGAGCAAATACAGGTTCCCAACTAATTAAATGTCTTCATAATTATCATATTCTGTCAGATATAAAATTATCCATTATTTGATTTTGTGAGTGTGTGTGTGTGTGTGTGTGTGTGTGAGAGAGAGAGAGAGAGATTTGTCTATCTTCGTTCAAGAAGCCAAGCCATTCATTCATCTGATTTAGAAATATTATGTAGCAGACTATTGTGTATTGTGATCTCACCTCTTTAGAAGGCTTGAGGTGGAAATTGAAGAACTGTATGTGAAGATAGCTAAATATTGGTATGAAATTTATAGTTGAGTTCCTGCAGCTCAATAGATGACATTCTTTACTAAAAACTTGGAGCTCCTTAGTTATGGATAGAACCTGTTGTATTAGACCAGGCATGGGCAACCTTTTTGATCTAGCGGGCCACATTAGACATTTTTCATCCTTATCCGGGCTACACATTCACTTAAAAAATGTTGATTGTATTACAGAAAGCGTATTTAATTATTATATTATTGATTTCGGAAGTCAAAACAATGGTAATTTTACAATATAAATTATAAAATTTACTTTCTGAGAAAAATCATATAAGATTTCAAATAAATGCCTAGATTGGTCGCAGTCCACAAAAAATGTTGCCATGGGCCTATGGTTGTCCATCTGTGTCTTAGACAGTAACTAGTCATTGCTGTAATGTTCACTTAAAAACACATCTGATAGAAAATGTCAAGGTAAGAGCTGTGTGTCATACAATTGTTGGAGATTCCAACCGGTGGCAATCATAATCTCGAATTACACTTGCCCTCACACTGTTTCATCAAATATTGATTAGCCAAATTTTTAGTTTGCCGAATGTTTATTTTTCCAAAAGTTCATTTGCCCGGAACACAAAGGGAGACAACTGTATGGTCCTTTCTTTGATATTGTATCATTGTGAGGGCAAGTGTAATTCAAGATTACGAAACGGACCTGATTCAAACAA
Source organism: Architeuthis dux (assembly GCA_006491835.1). Taxonomy (NCBI): domain Eukaryota; kingdom Metazoa; phylum Mollusca; class Cephalopoda; order Oegopsida; family Architeuthidae; genus Architeuthis; species Architeuthis dux. The sequence goes on from VCCN01007298.1 coordinate 5,950,086, forward strand.
TCTACTGAATCATGGAACCTGAATGATTATTTTTACACATGCTCTAGCAACTCTATCAATTGCAGGCAATGAACTTTAGGCTATCTATTGTTACTCTGGTGCATGTTAAGGCTCTACTACAACTCTTTTTAATTAACGACTCCCATGGAATAGGATGGATTTCACATGTCGTAGTGCACCATCAATTAATGTAGATATCTATAAAGCTTAACACGTTCAGTGCCAAAGGACGTTAGTTTACGTTTTCGCTACTTTACCTGTTAAGCACTAAATGATGTTAATTATGCAATATTCCTTCGTTTTGTCGGCCGAGCACTGCTAACGATGCTATTTAGTCTCTGGGAAATTCACATTGTTCTAGTCTTGGCCTACACACATCAATGGAAAAAAACCATTGGTGTTGAAGGTGTTAAAATAGTATGGCACAAGGCCATAATAATGAAGAATGATTTTGATAGCAATGTTTTTCAAGAATAACCAGCTATCCAAACTAACCTGAAAGAACTATTGTATTGGAGGTATTCAAGTTTCTTAAGCTAAGATTCCTACTTAGTATGGTAGATTGTGCAAGGTCATAGCAGTCAGTGGAACCAATGAAATGATTTTGATCCTGATTGTCTCCCTTACTACTCTCTTATTAAACTACCTAACTTTCTTTTCTCCCTTCCCCTTTCCTACCATGTCTGTCACACTTACAGTATCAGTAGCAGCAATCAGCCAAGCCTGTTGTTGTACACTAATAATAACCATTGAGTTTGTCTCGTTTACGACATGCTGCTGCAGAATAGTGAAGATAAGAACAATGCAAATTTCCTTTTCTGCCTGTTTCAGATGCAACTATCAATCATCTCGGACAAGTGATAGCTAACAATTGGTTGTTAACATGATTTGATCTATCTATCTATATAACGAACAGTGTGACGTTTTCTGTTTGTTTCTCAGTCCATAACAATGTAACCATTTTACTGATTAAAATATCTCCTACCATTTGAAATGATGGACTCTTCCACTTAAACGAGATCAGCCACTTTTTTTAATAGAACCTCAGATAAAACTGATAAGAGATAAACATTTATTTACACTATTAACAGCTTTAAAGTAGTGGACTATTTTTAAGTTTTATAGTCAGTAAGAGAGTGTGAAAAAACCACATTAACTCCACAGAAACACGGGTAGATATTTTTACCAAATGCATTGTGTGTGTTTGTTTGTGTGTGGTTTCTTTTCTTAAAAGAATATCATAGAAATTTGAATATATCAGTGAATTTTTCCATAGTCAACCCTCGACTGCTCTTCTTGTCAGTGGCTCTTATTTCACTCATGTCAAAGATAATGGACATGTAGTTTATCATTTCTTACCTGTACTATCTGGTGGGCATTCAAATGTTCCAGGAAGCAATGATTACCAATTGTGACACTTGAAGAAAAATATAATTCACAAAATCTTACTGCTGAGTTTGATTGATCCTGGTCAAGATTGACAATGGGGGTAACAACTTTTGTTGCTATTACCTGGCCAGGTAAGGAGTTATGGGACAATGTTTCACGCTAGTGCTCACTCATGCACTCTTTTCCCCTGACACCTATAATGGCATGCCAATGATATTAATTTTTGTCTGATATTTGATGATGGAACAAAGTGTAGGGAGAAGTGGACACATGCATTAATATTTAGTGAACATAAATGACTTCAGCTGGAATTCCGACTCGATAATGGTCAAGTAAACCTGCACCTCCCACAAAATTTTACTGTTATTAAGAATGTCAAAAAAAGTTTTGAGACTTTAGAGGCTTAAATATATCTTAAGCCATTGTATCTGAGCACTGTCAAGTTTAAATAAATCCAGGCCTTCCTTACCTGGGGCCATATACAGGGTGGGTGAGCATTAACTCCCTATTAGAAATGAATGGCCTGCATGAAGCCCTGACCTTACGCCCTGTGACTTCTTCCTGTGGGGGTGGGCGAGGGAGGAGGTATACCACACCAAACCACAAACTCTGGAGGAGCGCATTCGATATGTTATGGCCAATATACCGCTGGTCTATGTAGATTATATCGAAACACTTACAGAAATTGGTGCCTACATTGAATTTTAACACTGCAGGCAATACTACCATTGTATGGTCCAAAGTAAAGCTAGATTGACTACAATCGACCCATAAATAATGAAGTTATTATCAATTTCCAATAGGGAGTTTCCCACCCTGTATGATCACAATAGTAATTATAAGCAGCTGCAAGGACAATAAAAAGACAAGTTCTGTCAGGGTCGGATTAAGACCACAATGGGCCCTATGCCACCCATGATTTTGGGGTCCACCATATTAAAATTATATGAGATCTGAACAGTAAGTTTATGATTGAAACATAAAAATAGTTTATTGGTAGGGGAATTTATATCGAAACATAAGCATAATGATAAGATATGTACAAATATTTCAAATAAAAACTTTTGTTGGGACTTATTGTGAGGTAAACCGTTCTATGATTGTTTCAAATGTCATTGAGGTGACATCATTTTCAATTGACATAAAAAATTAAGCATTTTACCTATCAAATAATATTTTTTATTCATGTACCAAATGTTTTAAGTAATTATTTTATTTATGATCTTTTTCTCAAGAGAAATATATTGCTATTTGTGATCCCCCTCAATGTCTCTGGGCCCTACGCCATGGCGTAGTTTGCGTATAGACTAATCCGGCCCTGAGTTCAGTTCATAACCGAGTCTTAAATTTAAATGACTTTGCTTATTTTGTACTTTTAAAATGAAAGTATAAATATGTTGTTTCCTTGTTGGATGCTCCAGTGGTTTTGCTTCTAGCACTTTCTGTAATATGTAAAAAATTTTTTTACTGGGATCAGATTAACATTCTTCAAACCCAACTCTTAATGTTTTAATCACTGCTACCCACAGCACTGGCTTATTTCTGGGTTTAGGTTATTCATGTGTTCAGACATTTATATGTATCTGGACTTTGCCCAGCTCTAACTGTTCATAGTAGGAACTTGAAATTTTGCACACACACTCCCCTCTATAAGTAGGGAAAATCTTTCTTTTTTAAGGTTTTTAGAGGGGGTTCAATATGCAATGTAAGTTTATGC